>JANHFX010012597.1:152524-176635 GCA_027560015.1 Chloroceryle amazona | reverse complement strand
CACCAACAAAAAACAAACAAACAAAAACAAACAAAAAACACAACACAAAAACAACAAAAAAAATCCCAAAACACAAAAAACAACCTGTATAGGAATCAAATTATCTATTATGTTGTCTCAAGTAAAACTGAGTTGGACCTACTCAGATCTGAATCTGATTCCAGCTACAGTATGCTTTCTTGACATATAATGACCTTGTTTAACAGTTAGAAGCAGAAGTTCCCTTTCTGCTTCACTACTGAATCTAACTGCAAGCTGCTTATTTTGTGGATGGGTATAATAAAATAGCACTTGTCAGGCCTTTCTATGAGCAGATTTTATTCACTAAATGGTAAAAAAGTAATTTATGAAAATTTCTGTTGATTTTTGAGAGGTAAATTACCTTGATGAATGTCTTACATTCTTCCTCAGAGCACACTGAGAAAGTATCAGGGGCATGGACACAGAAAGGTGGGAAAATCATATGGGGGAAGAAGTGGGGAGCTATGCAGAGTACTCTGTGTTTAATTTGTTTTATTTCTTTGCTCTTGCTTGTCTAAGAACCCGGAGATCCAAAGAAATGTTCAATCTGCTAGACCAGTGGTGGTATGAACTGTTTCTTCTCAAGGCATGCCCACTTCTGATAAATTCTCATATTTTTATCCATTCTCATTTAATTTTGCTTCTGCTGGGCCATTGTTACATTGGCATCTGATATTTAGATTCCAACGGTTCTTTCTTTCTACAGTTCTTCTCACGTAGTCATTAACTTGTAAGCTTCTGGGAGTAGAAGCACTGCATGTGTGTTGCTTCTATCCAAACTCCAGATCAGAATAGTGTTTATTATACACTGCTATGCTAAAGTTAACATTGCATGCAGAGGCATGAAAACTCAGTGCATCATCCTAAGTCATACAACTCTTGGCTAAAGAAAATCAACAGTTTGTACTTAGGATAGTTCTACAGAACAACGTAATATAAGAAAGGAAAGTAATATTAATAAGAAAAGTGATTTTTGTCGGGGTCCTCCCACTATCAAATCATGCATTACTTTGTTGGTTAACATGGAGCTTTGTAGGTATTGGATATATTATTTAACTGTTATGGATTTAAAGTTGATGGTCTAAGGTGTAAAAGCTACCAGTTTAGGATGATGCTGTTTCAGAAGAAACTTAATTTTTGTGTGTGTTCTTAAAACAGAGAGCAAATATCAAGGAAGCTCAAAGGTCTCTGCAAAACATGACTGCATATTAATAGTAAGTAAATGGTTGAGATTGTAGCCTTTGCTTCTGATGAGCAAATCTACAAATGGAGAAAGTGTGCTTCACATATTAAGGTAACCACTAGAGCAGCGTGATTATTAAGAGCTGGTCAAGGAAGCTATAATGGTATTCTTCTTCTGAAGGTCAACATCAAGAGCAGAGAAAAATCATTTTAAGTAAAGAGAAATGGACAGAAAGTGAAGAAAATAAAAAATAATACTGGAGGAGAAAGAAGAATAAGGAAATAGAAATTAAATATTTTAATATGAAAACAATTCTATTGGTTGTCAAGTGGTGAATTCTAGTTAGAAAAGAAAAATCTATTCTTCTAGTTTGGAAATTAGACCACCAGGCTTCAGAATTAGTAAGACTAAGATTCACAATTCCACATGCAGCTGATTCAATTGACTGCTCTGCACAGGGGAGGTCTTAGCTCCCTTCAACCTCTCCTCAATTATGCTGGTGCATATTCGATCTCGCAGTCAGCCCGCTCTTGTAATCTGGTAGAAAACTATTTCAAATTATTTTTAATTTTTTTTAGCAGATAGTCATGTCTCAGTTATGGATACATTGATAGATAAAAGAGAGCAACAGTGATGAAAGAGTAGGATTGTGACCACCACCAGTTAAATTGGCTTAAAGTACCACAGGAGTGGTACTTTTTACATCTTCAGAAAGAATTTTTTACTCTTTTGGCAGCAGTGTAAAACCTCAGCCTAATCATCCAGAACTAATTTGCATCCTGGGAAAAAGTCTTAAGATAGCATTTTAATTTTTAATGTTCTACCATCGGCTGTTGTGTTTTCTAGGTAAACTTGTCTGAACATGTTTCCTCTGAAATTATTCTCAGTAAGTTTTCCATCTGGTTGATTCCCATTCCATTCTCTTTTTTAAAGGTCTCAGCTTTTTGCACTGAATCATGTGCAGATACAAAGCAGCTTAGTTTTACAGATTCCAGAAACAAAATTCCATTCATATTTCTATTTTTGGAATTGCCCTAGCTTTTCAGGCCTTTTGGACCTTTCTTGTCCTTATTTTTCCTAATTTAAGGAAAAGGACTTCATTTGTCTCTTCCCTTTGATAATGAGTTAAATGAATATTCTTCACTTACTCTTAGTGTCCAAAAATGTGCATTCCTTTTTAGGTTTGCCTCTCATTTTTTCAGATTTAACTATACTTTTTCAATTTTGTTCTGGTGAGTCTTGTTTGTTTGGTTTTATTATTTTTTTAATATATCTGTGTATAATTTTTACACACATTAAAGGGGAGGTTTTTTTTAATGGAAAACAGTGTGTTTAAGTGTATAATCCACAAAGTTAGAGAATATGTGAATTTCGGTATTATTTTGAAATATTAATGAGATTTCAGAGTTCAGGAGATTAAGAGGGACTAAGGTGATTAATCCTGTTGTAGAAAATGTATTTTAAGATGCTTTTGCTTATGGGTGTGAACCTTGTCTACTGGAATAAGAAATTATAATTCTGCAGTCTCTGAAACACAGTTTAATTGTGCATATATCAAATATCTAAATGGAAAGAGTTGGTTTCTTTTAATGAACAATATGTGTTTAGAGAACCAGAGTGTCTGAACAATATTTAAACAGATTATACAGAAAGATGTGAAAAATAATTGAGGATGAAGTCTAGAAGTGGGAAAATGGCAGTTTTACTTGTATCACAGGAACTCAAGGATCATTCTGAAAACAGGTGGGAATGGCATATCAATACAGTTGACAATACAATGTAGTGATGAGCAAGGCACTGGTTGTGAATGCGCAGGAATAAAAGCTACTACTTGAAGACTTCTGTGTTAATAGGGTGGGTTTCTTATTTTAATATTAACATTGCTTGTTCTCCACAAATAAATCTTAATATGCATTTGGCATTTAAGGTTATTTGAAAGGATAAGGGGGAGATTCTCTGTAGAAATATCGTAAGATTATCCTATCAAGAATGGTTTCCTGAGCATGTCGTGACAGCATTGATCCAGAGTGGCTTGGTGATTATGGTTTTGCAGACACAGTTCAGGTACTCAGCTGCTTAGAAAATGAAAAAGGAAAGCCGTTAAATGAAGTTCTGATGTAATATCTGATTCAGAGTCTGTAGCAAGCTGTTTAGATGCAACACTATAAAATACGTGATGATCAGCAACAAGCAGGAGCACAGAAGTCTTGATTATTTCTGTCCCAGTATAGCTTTTAAGTTGCAGTGAAATTTGGTCAAATTTATACTATGAGTCCTACTAAATGGTCACTTAAGTGTAGCATCTGTGTTTCTGCTGAAGAGGCAGATTTTTAAATTGGTATGTAGAGCATCATGGAAGGATGGTGAAATTAATTATTTAAGATAGGCCTGGTACATACTTCTCTCATTCTATGTCAGAAAATTACACTTAAAGAACTTAATTGTTTTATCATGTGGGTTCATTTAATTATTATATGGAGAACAAAGGCTAATTACTCTATTCTGGTAACATAGCCTTTTAGGAAAGAATAATTTAAAAAGTTCTAGTCAGTAGTTTCTTTGTGCACTTTCCCATAGGTTAACCAGTCCTCTAGTTTGGTGAGTCTCTTGTTTTTACACAGATACCTCATGATTGCAATCTCTTCTTGATAGAAGACTATATTATATTTGTTACACTACAGTGTCTTTTCTGTGTGTGAACTGTTGTTACCTATTAATTGCTTCTGGAAGATACAGTTCTGAAACATGCAAAAATGGTAGATTCTATTATTTATGCAAGGCATCTGACTAGGCTGGGGTGGGGAAAAAAAAAAAAAAATCAGATGTTTAGGTTTTACCACAGACTCCAGAAAACACTTGTTATGGAAACTGTTGGGTTTTTGTGTTTGGTGTTTTCTGGTTTGGGGTTTTGTTTGGTTTTGGTTTTTTGTTTGTTTAAATTGAACAACAACACTTTTAGAAAAGTTTCTCTAATTATACTATATATATAAATTACTGAAATACATATTCCTTGTGCAAAGAATGGAAAGGTATGTTTATTGCAATTGAGTAACCTTTCAGAATGTAACGGGTTTTTTTAAGCACTAATGTTATTTTCAAAACTAATTATTGTTACTGTTAATGTCTCCTAATTTTAATATTAATTATTTGTAATCTGCTCTTAAAACACGCAGCAGAATAAAATTTCATGTACAAAGTTGAATGTTGTAAGAAAGTTGTTTTGTGTTACTACATCATGAAATATAGTTCTGTTTGTCAAAAACTGAATGTCAAATACTGACCTTTAAGTATGTGATAAATTCCCAAAGCCGAAAGGTGAATATGTTGAAACAAGAAGCTGGTTTAATCGTCTTTAATACAACCAATGGGTCTTTGTTCAGCTTCAAGTTTTTTGGGGTGTTTTTTCGTTTGTTCCCCCCCACCCCCAACAAGGACTAGATGAATAATTGAAATAACACTTAAGTATGTTTTAATTAATTTGGATGATTACACTGGAAAGTTATGTGACTGCATTTGAAAAAAAAAAAGTCAAATTACTATCACTTCTGCTATTCTGCAGTAGTTACAAGAAACTGATGAAGTATGTTGCGTGATTTTTTAATGATTTACTAATAATACACCGATCAGTTATAACTACAATTTCTAAGACTAAAGGTATTTATTACAAAATGAAAATATGTTGCATGTATAGTATATTTTCCTGTAATTCCCACAAATGTTAAAAGTCTTTTGGCTAGATGGATGAAGCTTTGCCTTATAATCCTTTAAAAATATTTTTTTTTATGCTAAATTTATGTTACATAGAGATAAAAACGTGATACAAACTGCCTTCCCTCAGCTCTTATGTGGCAGCATGAATAAATTCAGGGCTAGCTGGAGTCCAAGATGCCTTTTGTCAGTTTATCACCAAATGAGTGCTTTAATAGCTGCTGCTCTTACCTGATAGACAACTCGCAGTACACACATATATGGCTGCTTTTCAGCAGCACAGGCTCCTGATAGCAGCCTTCAACAGCGAGAATCTCTCTCCTTTCATTCTTGGGGCAGGAGGGGTTACTTGCTCACGAGACAGGCACAGGTTACAGCTCTCTTTGTGAACAAGTGAATAGGGTTAGTTGGTCAGGTGGACCCAGCAGTGCAGCTCCCTGGGGAACAGGCGCTCCTCAAAGGCTCTTTGTGCCAGTCTCCGCCAGGCAGCGCTGAGTTTTTGCTCCTGTCTCTGGAAAATAAGCATTGGCTGGGCTCTAAAAGCTGAAAAGAAAACTCAATAAATAGCAAAGAAAACCTTCTCCCTAGCAACACACTGCCTGGAGCAGCCTGAGCCTTCAAATGGAAGGTCATATGATTGAGATATTTGTCCCCTAAAGAGAGTGCACACAATTCTTTTTTTTTTTTTTTGCTTCTCTGTATTTTTAAGCTTTCCCAGTGGGTTTCAGTCAGCTGTACAAGAGAGGAGACTGTCTGGTTGGAATACTACCACTCCTTCCTCCTGGACTTCATCAGCTCTCAGAGTTCAAGAAGAACAGGAGAAGTGTCTGTGGGGTTTATGGAGGAGTTAACTTTGATTTTTAAACAGTAACATTTGTATTATAGCACCAGTTTTAAAATGCATATAAGACATATATGAAATAATATATTCAACAGAGCAATGGGTTGCTTGTATATTTATAAGCAGCTGGAAGTAATTCTGTACTTTTAGTACTCATTCACTTCTTAGCAGCTGTGGAGAATTACTGAAAGTACACACTGGGTGCAAAGGTCCTTTTAAACTTTAAAGGTTGTGTTTCCTCAGCTGGACTAGAAATTTAAAACTCAGGTCAGTTCCGGTTTTGAAAAACTTAAATCAAGAAAAAGATATTGTTTCTCTAGATAGTAGCTTTATACAGAGTTCTAAATTAAACAGTCATTAGATGATTCCACTTCAGGGATTGTATGTGTAGTAAAAGACAGCGTCAACAAAACTGTGCTGTTGTGCTTTCCATTACTTCCAAAATAATATATTATATATATAATATATTCAAATGTTTTACAAAAGGAAAATAGGTGAAGTGCAGAAACAACTCATTGAATCACATATAGACATCATGATTCTTGTTGAAAATGTGACTACAGCAGTAAGTGTGACAGAAGCTATTGGAAGACCACTGCTCCCTGAATACTAACATTTTATATTTGGGTAAGCCTAACATTCATTGGTTTACTCTGTATTGTAATACATGAATTAATCTAATTAGTCAGTGTAACCTTTTCAGGACATAGCAAGCTGAAGATAAAAATGTCTTAAAAGTTACTACTGCAGCTTTAATTCCCATGTGGAATGCTGCAGCCCTGAATCTTGTGTTTAATGAAACATGTAGTAGAAGGTACACTTGAAAGATGTGTACTAATTCACAGCAACAGTCTTTGTACTCCTTGTCACCAGCAGTTTTCTTTTGTTGCTTTAAAGAGAGAAGCTTCTCATGTTCTTTCTAGTTTACTAAATTTTATATGAAATGTCATTTTTCTTTACAGGTGGTTTTTTTTTGTTTTGTTTTGTTTTGTTTTTCTTTCTCCTGGGTAGGAAGAAATTAAAACCATAATGGTGATGTTTTCTATATGGAAACGTGGGGCCAGCCATATTTCAGTACCATTTTGGGAATGAAAGGCTTTGTTTACGTACTAAAACATTAGCATAGCTGGAAAAAAAATTCAGACTGGTGTCTCAGGAGTTCACAGCAAAATCCTAGTTTTTAAACCCTTTAATAGGATTAGTGTGCTCCCCCCCAAATATCTGATTTTGGTATTTTTTCACATAAGGGAAATTTGCGTTGATTCACAGTGTATAAACTCAGACTTTGAATAGAAACCTCCTGGGATGACAGAGAAAAAGTAGTTACAGGTCAGGCCAGACTTATCTACAAGTAATGTAATTAATCGTTCCATTGTTATATTTCTAACAACTGCCTCTAAACTGTACCTATTAGAACAGCCACATTGACTGTAGGTAGTTGTGTAACAAAAGTTAGTTAAATGAGAATTTACTTAAAGCTCTGGATGGGTTAAAGCATTTGTCCTAATATAATGGGAGTGTGTAAATGCAGTCTCTGTATTTTGAGACCATTTAGTCTATTCAGAAGGTTACAGCTGGAATAAAGACCTACAAAATAACGGTTATTTTTGATTTTTGTCTCTGTTCAGATTCCTAGGATGTTCGTGGTACTCAGGGGGTTACTGGTAGAGCCATATGTGGGAAATTTGCTCGCCTGGTAGTACCTCATTCACTGTGCTTATAGTTAGCTCCTGCTTTCAGAATTCAACTAACCAGAGAGTAGGAATTTTGAATGTCTAACATTCCAAAATCAGAAATACAAAAATTAATGTTCAGGTCTGAAAGTTTCTTTTTCTAGCAACGTGCAAGCCAAGTTGCAGATCTAATTGCATTTTATTGATAGCTATTTCATTTGACTCTAACATTTGTATTAAGAAAATGTGTATGCTAACAAATATTAACGTATTTCAGTATAATTCTGTCTTTTTGAAAGCATTTCATAAGGTGCTGTATACCTCTTTTTTTTCTCTTTAGGATTCTTGGGGGTTTGGTGTGTGTGTATATATATATCAGGAAAGATGTATGCCTGTTACAAAGCTTTCTGTGGTGTGTAGAGATTCTTGTCAGTGATTTTATTGATACCATTAAGAGATTGAGCTATGCAGGAAAGAGGAATGCTAATTTAAAAAAAAAAAAAAAGGGGTAATTAAAAAGGAAATTCTAGAGTTATGTATTGTTGAGTGTGTAGCATAACTGACCCAAGGGACCTTATATCCTTGAAAGTCCCCAAACCTGTGATTTAAATACAAGCCCATCTCATCTGTCCTAAAGAAATGTTGGGACAGTTATAGAAATCCATTACAGTCAAGCAAAATGCTATTGGTGATTTCCCCTGCACCACCATCACCACCCCCCAGTATATTAATAACTAGTACCCAGAGGTTATATGGTGAAAAAAAAACCCCTAAGTTCCACCGATGCTGTATTTCAGGCTGGTTTATAAAAGCTTCATGCTAATTTCTTCTACCTTATCAGTATTTTCTTCTTGCAGAAATGGAAAGTGGGGGAGGGAGGGCATAAGGACTCTTGAATATGTTACTGGTAAGCCAAGTATCATGATTAAACAGGGATATGTCAGATAAGGTGATGGGAAGTGTAAAAAGATACGCTGCTTTTTCCCCCTAGTGTATCTTTAACATTATGACCAATGAATTTGTCAAGTGAAACAGCAGTCTTCTTTGCATATCATTTGAACTGAGAGCTTGCTTTGAAGAAGATAAGCAGACTGTTGCCCAGAAGAAATAATGATGCTAATTTATCTTTGCTTGTTCTCATAGACATGGCACTGTGTGTCAGTGTTGGAAATAGAGAAATAACTGAGCTATACCTTGCCACCTATTCAATGACACAATATTGTTGACGGCATACAGGGCTCTAAGAAATATGGCTGGTCTTTATGGTACTGATTTATTTTACTTTGTCATGAAAGTATTAGGAAAAGTTTCTTCTGATGTAAGAATAGGTGCCAAATTATGCCAGAAAAGACCTTTCCGGCAAATTTTCCTCAGCACAAAGCAAGCTGTTTTGTAGGCTTTCTGTTACATCACCATCAGAAGTATATAATCAAGGATGAGAAAGTCTAAGTAACGTATGCTTACCAACAACTTCTATCAGTATTTAAATTCTGGGCACAGGAAACTTGGAAGTGTTTGTCAAATTTTTTCAGGGGCATGGATGATGGAATATTTTCTTAACACTAAGAATACAGTAGTTTGCCAGAAGTAAAAGCCTTTACGAAACTGAAATCTGATGTCTTGCTGTAGGTAATTGATTAATAGTTTAGGTACTTGCATTCATATTCTTTTAAAAAGCTCTTTTCTTTGTGTTTTAAATCTGGTTACCTGTCATCTTGCCTAGGTTTTCATGGTCATGGATACTTCAGTCTTTTAACAACTTAGATATATAAAACAAAAGACCTTTCAAACAGGTTAGATCTTAAGCCTGCATAACTTCAGTTCAAGAATTCCACCAATGTATTTTTTTGATCTTTAATAATATATTTTACAACATACTGATATCTGAGATCTGTTATTTGGTTTAATACGTGTACGTCTAGGAATTTGTAGTATATTGTTTGTGAGAGGTTTTGTTTATAGATTATGAATGGAAGGTTTTTGTCTCTGAATGGAGACATTCATGTGTAAAGGCTATTTGACTGGTGCATGGTATGTTAGGAATACTTACTAATCTACAAGTGAATTGCAGTGGAACATTTTTCTTTGTCAGGGAGATAAAAGCATTTTAGAGCCTGGAGAGTCCAGCGAGTGTCACAGTGCAAGCCTCCTATCTGCAGCTGTGAGGCTACATAGCAGCTGTGAACTGTAGGAAGGCAGGGTGACAGAGCCCTGAGGGGCAGCAGTGCCTCCTGGATAAGAAGGATAATATCCAGTAACAGTAAAATATTATGGTGATGCTATTGTGTTTTACAAAATCTCAGATTAATAAATTTTAGGTGACATATATACAGACTTGCAGTTTAAATAATAATGAAAGTGTTTGTATATAATGTGTGTATTTCCAGACATAGTGTGCTAGAAAAGTTGTGTTTATTGTATGTGGCAATTGTAAATGACTTTTCAAGGAAGAGTTTGAAGTATCTGTTCTTGTTCATTAGTATTTTGTTCTTCCACAGCTGGTAAATTGTCTGCCCTTCTGTTTGGAGTGTGTGTAAAATTATTTAATCCCTTACCGGTGTACTAAAAAAATACACTGTGTTACTGGAAAAATTCTCTACCTGGAGAAAAGCATATGGACTTGGACAAAATGCTGGAGCAGATCTCTCTGAGGGTGACAGGAAAGGTGTGAAGCTGCTGTTAAGTATTGGTGTTTAACCAGAGGTGGTGTGACAGGGCAGGCAGGAAGGTAGTCTGCATTAGAAGTTCCTGAGGTACTTGGAAGGTAAGTGCTACTCTTTGGTGCTCATGCTTTGTTGAGGCTGCTTGTTATTCTTTCCATGAGCCTGGTGGGACAGATTTGCTGCAGTTGGCTGGGGAAGATCAGAACTGATTTTTGGCAGCTGGTTTATCCTTCATTTTGCTTCACCATCATTTCCTCTGCCCACTTGCTGCTCCTGCTCTTGATTCTGAAAGGGTAGCCCTGCAACAGTTTATAAAGGGCTGCTCCCATAACCAAAGCCAGACAGCTGCATGTGGCGCAAGATAAGATAAGGCTGCATCCTTTCCTGCAGTTGGGCTTGGTTCAATTCATGAGAATTCAGCTGAATTGCAGGGGTTGTATAAGATTGCAAAAATGTCATCCGAAATGCATGACATTGTGAAACTATAGACGGTCAGTGATAGTCACTAACAACACCTAAATAAGTGTACCTATGCTATTGTGAATATAGTAAAAAAAGGTAGCTGTTATATTTTCCAAAGCAGTTAGTTTAAAGGGAGAATGAGCATTATACAA
This sequence comes from Chloroceryle amazona, assembly GCA_027560015.1. Lineage (NCBI taxonomy): Eukaryota > Metazoa > Chordata > Aves > Coraciiformes > Cerylidae > Chloroceryle > Chloroceryle amazona. The sequence continues at coordinate 165,932 of JANHFX010012597.1, read as the reverse complement.
GGAAAGCATGTATGTTTGTAGAGAGATGCTGAAAGCCTTCCCTACCAGCATTGGTAATCATGAGAATCAGAGTATGTTCTGCGACCTAGCCAGGTAAGGCTGTGAGGCTCCAGGAGCCCTCAGGATAAGGTATCCCTGCATTCTTGTGAGTGAGTTGTTCGTGAATTAATTCTGCTGCAGTCAATCTTCCACATTGGGTCAGTGTGGGTCCAGCAGTTGTGTGGTGGGGCAGTATGGGCACTGACTGGCTCCACTGGATGCTAGCTCGTGGATCTCTGCTCTGTAGTAAACATTGCTACTTGATCCTTTTAAGATAGTATCTTTCTTTCCTTCTCTACTGTAATTTGTTATAGGCTTCTCTAACAGTTTACCTGTCACCCCTGAAGAAAGACTGTTTTCATCTTCTGAAGTCTTTCACTGACACAATGCAATGAATGCACTTCTGTTTGGAGTCTGTATGCCTGTCTGTCTTCTACCTTGATCTATCTAGTATGTGTATAAATAAGAAGTTAAACTGTATGATACTCTTTAAAGGCACACTACGTGTGTGAGAATCTGAGACATTTAAGTGCCTAACAGTAATTTCAGAAGCATTACTTAAAAGAATTCTCTGAGGATCTTGAGTTATTTGAGGTTGAAGTATAGTTTGGACATTGATAATGAAGTCATTAAAAAAATTAAATGGAGTACTTTGAGCGCCCTATTTCATGACATGAAACAAGCTCTTACTCATGGCATCTTATTACATAACTGCATTCCTTCATTCCTCCTTTTTTTTTCCTTTTTTAATTGAGACAGACGGTATTGCCCAATGCAGAAGACAGAATTCTGGTTTTAACTGGGCATCAATATGCTCAGTGTTGTGAATTTCATTTGTATGTTATTTTGGGAAGTGTTTCCGCAGAGACTTGGCGGAGGTAGCACTTGCAGTTTTTGTTAGTGTTTTGAACTTTGTGACTGTTAATCGTACTCTCATAAAGATTGAAAAACAGGTTACTTGAAAATGATACTGGTCACTGGCATTTGGTCTCCTTCAGGTCTTTTTATGGCTAGGCTAAGTAGAGCTGCATTCACAAAACAACCGCTGTTGTCTGTGCACAGTTGGCTTTGTTAGGATTTAGTGCTTGCATCTCTCCAGTATTTACATTCAGTGAGCAGTTGCAAGAGCTTACATTTAAAGAACTATGTTTCAAGATACCTTAAATTTTATCATCTTGTTTTGTTTTGTTAATCTGCATGTAATATTGTACATGAGAAGCACAAGGAAAGCACTGTAGATTTAAGAGGATGAGAGGTTTGAGTCAATCACTTGAGCTTCAACTTAGTAATGCAAATCTGGCTTTAAGTGACCTTATTGATGTTTTCTCAAAGTAGCTTCCTTTTTGTACAAATGACTGAGCTTTGTTGTAGCTATTGTACAGGTAATGTACTGTCCCTTTAGAGATTGCCTTTGTATCCCTGATGCAACCCCTCTTTGCTTTAACAGAGAGTGCCTGCAGAAATGCCTGGAGCTAAGATAGATTGCATCGGTGTGCTGCATTTGATCATCTGTCAGCACCGGAGAGAGAGGATAGGGCAGGCAGAACTACGCAGGGTTGCTCTATCCCAGCTCTTGGAAATTTGAGGGTTTCGCTATTGGTGAATGATGTTCAAGCAGTCAGCTTAATACCAGAGAGTGAAGGACATGGCAGCATATCTGAAAGGGTCCTGACCACTTCTGTGAATTACGCTTTCAAGAGAGGTGGCAAGTGACTATCACAAGTTTTGTGTGTGAGGGTCTAGCAGGATTTTGAGCAGTAAGGTGGTGCAAACAGTGCTAGGCACCCATGTCTTGAGGAGATAGTATTGTATAATAAACAGTGCCATCTTCTGGGAGGAGTCGGAATGATGCCTTTGCGGTCAGCATTAAAGATGTTTTCAAATTTTAATAAGTCCTTTTTCTTGTTTTTTTTTTCCTATCTAATAAACGCTTTGAAAAGCAACATAGCAGGATTTGAAAGACAATGTTAACGTCTAGTAATGGAAGTGACAACAAAAAATAGTTTTTATAAATACATCAACAATAAAATTAGACCCAGGGAGAATCTCCATTCTTAATTGGATCGGGGTGGGGGAAATGGACACCACAGGATGCAACAAGGATGAGGAAAATACTGCCTTTGCCTCTGTCTTTGTTAGTCACACCAGATACCCTCAGGCTATTCTGCCTCCTGAGCTGGAAGATAAGGAGAGAGAGCAGAACAACACACGAAGCCACACACAGCCCCAAACACCCCCTCCCCACCTAGGAAGCAGTTACTGACCTGCTACAGCACCTGGACACTCACAAGTCCCGGGGGCTGGATGGGATCCACCCTAGAGTATTGAGGGAGCTGGCAGAGGAGATCACCAAGCCTCTCTCCATCATGTATCAACAGTCTTGGCTAACAGGGCAGGTCCCAGATGACTGGAGGCTCACCAGTGTGATGCCCATCTACAAGAAGGGCTGGAAGGAGGATCTGGGTAACTACAGGCTTGTCAGCCTGACCTTGGTACCAGGAAAAGTTATGGAGAGGTTCGTCCTGAGTGAGTTCACACGGCAAGTGCAGGACAGCCAGGGGATCAGGCCCAGCCAGCATGTTTTCAGGAAAGGCAGGTCCTGTTTGACCAACCTGATCTCATTCTATGACCGGGTGACCTGCCCAGTGGATGAGGAAAAGGCTGTGGCTGTTGTCTACATGGACTTTAATAAAGCCTTTGACACTGCCTCCCACAGCATTCTGCAAGAGAAGCTGGTGGCTCATGGCACAGAGTGGTGTGCTCTTTGCTGGATTAAAAACTGTCTGGCTGACCAGGCCCAAAGAGTTGTAGTGAATGGAGTTAAATCCAGCTGGAGTCCGGGCACCAGTGGTGCCCCCTAGGACTCAGTTTTGAGGCCAGTCTTGTTCAATATCTTTATCACTGATCTAGATGAGGGGATTGAGGGCTTCCTCAGCAAGTTTGGAGATGACACCAAGTTGGGTGGGGGTGTTGATCTCCTTCATGATAGAAAGGCTCTGCAGAGGGATCTGGACAGGTTGAACAGATGGGATGAGGCCAATGGTATGAGGTTTAACAAAGCCAAGTGCTGGGTCCTGCATTTGGTCACAACAACTCCAGACAACACCACAGGCTTGGGGAAGAGTGTCTGGAAAGCTGCCTGGCAGAAAAGGACTTGGGGGTGCTGGTCGACACCTGGCTGAATATGAGCCAGCAGTGTGGCCAGGAAGGCAAACAGCATCCTGGCCTGTATCAGAAATGATATGTTCATCAGGAGAAGGGAAGGGACTGTGACCCTGTACTTGGCACTGGTGAAGACACACCTCGAGTACTGTGTTCAGTTCTGGGCCCCTCACTACACTGAGTTGCTGGAGTGAGTTCAGAGAAGGGCAGTGAATTTGGTGAAGGGTCTGGAGAACAAGTCCTCTGAGAAATTGGGATTGTTTATTTTGAAGAAGAGGAGGCTGAGGTGAGACCTCATCACGCTCTACCACTACCTGGAAGGAGGTTGTAGCGAGGTGGGTGCAGCCTTTTCTCTCAAGTAATAACAACAGGACTAGTGGAAATGGCCTGAAGTTGCATCACGGGAGGTTTAGATACTTGGAAGAATTTCTTTACTGAAAAAGCAGCCAGGCTGCTGGAACAGGCTGCCCAGGGAGGTGGAGGTATTGCCATCCTTGGAGGTATTCAGAAAACATGTGGATGAGGCACTTCAGGACATGCTGTAGTTGGGATGGTGAGGTTTTGTTTTGTTGGTTTTGGTTGTGGGGTTTTTTTTATTATTTTTTTGTGTGTGTGGTTTTTTTTGTTTTGTTTTGTTGTTGTTGATGATGATGGTTGGACATGGTGATCTTAGAGGTCTTTCCAACCATGACAATTCTGTTCTTACATCTGTGAATTATTACTAATACAGTCTTTAAGGAATAGTTTTAAACTATATTTTGGAGTATGCTTAAAAGAACAAAAGTTTATTAGCTGCTGAGTGATACTCCAGAGAAGTAAATCCTGAAAATAAAAGTAAAGGACTTGATCTGCTTTGTACTCTGAAGTCTGTTCTTGTTTTTGTAAACATGCTACATTTGTAAAGCCTATGTAATAGCAACATCTTTTCCAATAGGAAGTGTAGTAACTCATAGGAAAATGTTAAGGATCCAAATAAAGAATGATTACTTTGCTTTTCTTTTATAGCCTTTAAGTTGTCATAACTACTTCTGTTGGGGATGTCAGAAGGGAAGAAATGTTTACTGTTTTAAAATTATTATCCTATAAATAGTTGCATTTTCAATGTGGTGCAAAATCTGGGATTAGAGTTACTAAAATTATCCTGGCAAGTGGAATTTACGATTCAGCATTTACTGAGACTCATTAATGGTGTCAGATCAATCACCTGAACTCTGGAGGAAGGGAGCAATTTTAGTAACATTAATGGAGATGCAGCTGACATTTGTGAGGAGGTTTTTTTGTTACACACTTTCAAATAAATAAGTGAAGGAACCCAAGCAAAAAGCCAATAACAAAGTATAACCATTATTGGGGGAGGCGGAAAAGAGGAATCAATATCTTAAAAATCTTTATTGCTAAAATAAATTAGATGAGAGATAGCCAGAAAGACAAGAACTTGTGAACTCTGAATAGGCAGATAGATTTGGAATTGTGTTTATTGCATCATGATTGTCTAGGTAATTTACCAGCAAAGACACAATGGAATATTAGCTCTTTTAAATTTTTTTTTTTCTTTTCTAAGTTTCTTCTGAGTATGTCATATGAAGCATGCAATAATCAGTACATTTGGGATTCCAGGGGGTCTTATTTTAATGACTGGAATCTGAGGTTTCTGGATAGTATGTAACTGTACAATTAACTTGTAGTTAAAATTGCAATTGAGTGTCTATTATTCACTATTAATGTTAGTTTGGTCTGTCACACAGTATTTAATATATAAAGGAAGTATCTAACTTCCAGTATATTCTGAATGTTTAACAACAGCATAAATTGTTACAGTGTGTAATCTCTGTCTTTATGCAAGTCCTCAGTATTACAGGTAGGCCATTAGTTTTTGACATCTGAAAGTAATTTAGTGTTGACTGGTTTTAACCATGTTGATTTTAAGTTGTTGATAAAAATCAGATGTTAAAGTTTCCATTGCCAAGGGGTGGTGGTCCTTGAATGTACCTCACACGAAGTACTATGTTTGCTTAGATAAAATATAAAAGCTTATTTTTGTCTTGTAACTTAGTAATTTACTTCTCTGTAGTTTGGGAGTAAAGTATATGTAACAGTATTTTGCTACAAACTAGACTGAAAAAGTATTTCCCTGTACATTTGGAACACTGCATGTAGATAATCCTGTTAACTCTTAACTAGTTTGAGACGTTATTTTATCAGTGCAGTGCTGTAATGGACATGAAATATTTAACAGATAATTTTTTTTTTTGGTTATTGGTTCTGATTGACATTTTTCCTAGCTTTTAATTCTATCTTATTTGTGATCACTTATGCTTTTGGAAGTCCTGGTGCAAACCATCTGTAAGAACTGTAGTTTAAGACAGCTGAACAACTCTCTGAAATCAGATTTTTAAGCTTTTCGGAGTGGATGGCACAGTATGTTATTATCCAGGTTGCCATTAACTCAGAAAGCGCTGTTCCAAATGTCTGTAAAACATTGTGTGAATAGATGAGATAAGTAAAAAGATAAGAAATCTTGTTTAGCAAAGGAAGTATGTGATGCAGCTGACACTGGAGTTGCCTTCTCTTCCATCTGACTGAGAATTTCAGCAGTAACATTCAGTACAAGAAGTAACAACATTAAAGTAGACACTGACAATTGCTCTTGGGTTTCCTATATCATAATCTTGTTTTCTGGTTGATAGGATGTAGACTAAACAAATGGTAGTATTTCTGGAAAGACAGATCAGAAGATGTCTGGTCTTAAAATTAAAATTGTATTAGTTAGAAATATTTTTGTTGGTAATTGAAAAAGCGAGCTTTTTTATTGAATACTGTATAATAGTTATGCAAGATACCAATGGTATATAATTTTAGGGTAGTCATTTATATTGAAGCAAACCCAAGGATAATGTATATTGTGTAAATAATAGTTATATCCTTATCAAAATACATCAGCATGTGCCATAATTATGAATTCTGCCTTACAGCAGTTGTTAATGTCCCGTTTGGAAAGCTACTCCAAGTTATTGTTTGCCCCGCCCCACTCAAAGCAGTCAGTATGAAGTACAGTGGTGCAAGTTAACAATAAAATGAAGTTGCTTAAAACTTGTGGCATCCGTTCTTCTTTCAGCTCAATAGCCCAGTAATACAGTTTATTAGAAGGATCCTTTAGGAATGCATGAAAACTTTTACTAAATCTTAAGAAAATTTGTTACTAAACAATTTCTATCAAGCACAATGTACACGTAACCCTATTTTTGTAATTTTTACGAGCTTTTCTCAAAATTCTTTTGAGATATTTATCAACAACACTTAATGACAGACAATAGGTACCTTACACTTAAATTTAAGGAAAAGTTGACAAAGTTTACTGATTTTGTTACTTTTGGTAAGCAGGTATTTTGCTCGGTTAAAACCTGAAAGCATTTTATTCTATCTCCCTTAGACCTTGTGCACTAGTGAATTAATAAGCCTGACTTTCTTCCCACCTTTTCACACACAGGCAGAAGGAGAAGACAGCCTTAAAAAGATGCAGCTGATGGAGCTTGCAATTCTGAATGGCACCTACAGAGATGCCAACATCAAATCACGTAAGCATGTCATAAGCTTAAGGGTCAATGCCATAGTAATGTTTGTAGGTTTTGATTCCTAAAGCTACTTTTTGGCAAACATGCAGTAGCAACTGTGTTGAAGAATGGAAGGCAGTAAAAAATCAACAAAACAGTAGGTAGCTGTTATAAAAGTACTTCTGGAGATAAGTTATGTTAGTTTGGGTTGGGATTTTGTTTTGTTTTCTTTTTTTTCATCCTCTTTTTAAACAGTATGTCTGGGTTGAATTATTTACAAATATGTAGTTTAAAAAACGTCAACCCTTAAGCCAAACATTTCTATTTTACAATAATTTTTTCCTTTAATACATATAAAGGGCAATAGACTTATTTTCAGTTTAATTTTTAGAGATTTAATTTGAAAATGTTACAGATGTTTTGGATACTGTGAATACATTTTTCTGTATTATATTCCTTCCTTTCATCTTGCTTGCATGTGTTCCCCCAATGTTATTTTTCCAACAATTCATCAACTGATTTCACAGCTGAGTTCACAGGGTTCAGTGATGTAATGAGCCATTTTTACAATTTTTTCCATTACATTTGTACGAAATGCTTTTGCAAATGCATGTATGCACAGGTTTACACTTGAAAGTTAATTACATACAACTACTAATGAAAGCATACAACTATGATATGTGATACGAATTGTTTTTTTCTAATTGAAAATCTAATTTCTCCTTCTGAAAATGTGGTTGCTGATGCAGTTCCAAAGTAAACTTTTGCTGTAGCTGGGATACAGATGTCAGATGTAAGCACAGTTAAATCAGTCTCTTCACTAAGGGCCTACTGATAGTTGCAAATTTGTTTCTCCACACAGTCACCATTTCAATGTTGAATATGTTTAAAGGTTGGAATGCAGTTAGGTCAATTTGAGAGTGCTTACACCAGTGTAATTATTCTGATTTGAAAAGAGACATAAGCAAGGGCTTTTACCATTACAATGTTAGTGGTAAATCTTTCAGTTCTAGAGAACACTGTAATATTTAAAGCTAGATCTGTTTAAAATGTATTTTACTTTCTAAATTATTGTAAATTTATGAGTAAAATAGCTTTCAGATTAGTTTAAATTGATGCAAACTGTTGCATAGAAACCTTTATATTAATTTAAGCAAATTTTGTCTGATCTATTCCCATTGATCTATTGTATCAGTATAAGTGGAAAGATGTATTTTTGATTTTTTTTGTTTGTTTTTTGATCAGAGATTTCCACACTAATACTAACTTTTTGATACTAAGACAATTTCACTGTTTGTGTTTTGATTTTATTGAAAGCTTGAAGATATAGAACCCATACTGTTTTTATTTCCATTTAAGAAAGGAAATGAAAAGTGTAAAGAGTTTAAGTATACATTGTCTGAGCACTTTTAAAAACCCCACAACAGTGATTTTTACCACATTTCTTTTTTCAGACCACCTGTAAGTTAATGAATTTAGATCAACAATAGTACACAGCTATAAATTATAACCCTTTAAGAATGACTTATTACCAGCTGATGTGATCTTGTGTGCCAACAGGCTTTAAATTACACTTAATGAAATGTGCTAGCACTGATTAAAAACCAAACAGAAACACAATAAAAACAAGCACCTATTTTCTTTAACTTGAGCTAGGGAACTTCTAATCCAAAGGAAGTACTTCATTTGGGGGAATTTGATATGGAAATCATTTTTGAGTTACTTTATTCGTGCTAGAGTAGGAGAGGAGATGCAGTGTTTCTATCTCATTAACTTCACTGATCCTGGAAATTGGAATTGTGTATATGTTTAAATACCATTTTAAGAAACCTGAAAACTCATATGTAGCTCTGCATAACTGAGTATCTGTGGACTCTCTAGTTGCACTAAATTTTGTATTTGATTATGACAGTATTTTCCTTGTATCTCCTGCATGCATCTCAGTCTCATGCAGTCTTGATAGCATAAATGAAGAAATTGTGCTGTGTAACCTGTTTGAGAAATCTACCCCACTGTTTTACAATGCCTTTTTTATTTTGCATGTTCATACTTAATCACACTGGAAAATGGAAAGCTGTTTGCATTTGAATGGTGTGCTTTGGCACTGTGTGATCAGCGCATGTACTAATGATTTCCTTTTATTTTTCTTCTTTCCTACTTTTTCCCTTTTTTCCCATTCTTTCCACGTTTTGTACTGCTATCTCCATACTTTCCTCTGAATTTCTTTGCTTACTGTAGCAGCCCTTGCCTTTTCTCTTGCAGCAACAGCCCAGGCTCCAAGGATTATTACTGGGCCTGCGCCTGTTCTCCCGCCAGCTGCCCTGCGTACTCCTACGCCAGCTGGCCCTACCATAATGCCTTTGATCAGACAAATACAAACCGCTGTCATGCCAAACGGAACTCCTCATCCCACTGCTGCAATAGTTCCACCTGGACCCGAAGCTGGTTTAATTTACACACCGTATGAATACCCCTACACACTGGCACCAGCTACATCAATCCTTGAGTATCCTATTGAACCTAGTGGTGTATTAGGTAAGATCTTTCTCCGCAAATGACTGGAGAATATGTTGTTTATGGTTTTGTGGTATTGGCAAAGTGGAGGTCATGGGGCTCAAAGAAAATAATTCGAAACAACAATCTTATCTTGGGCATATCAAAACTGACTAGGAAAATTGCTCAAATGGTCTAGTTCAAACATTTTAACATGTTTTGCATTATTAAATATGTGTGTTTAGTATATTAATAGGATTACTGAAAGTAAAATCTTCATGTTTGTGTGACACTGAGTGATGGATACGTAGGCAAGGATAAAAATAGCAAATAGGAGTTGACATCTATTGTATGTCATTTGGCTCCCATAAGCAGCAGATTTGTTTGTGCTTTCTTCAACATAAATTAATTTCCAGTAATCTTCAGAAGAGAGAATTCCTATTTTGCTATGTCATTTTAGTAGCAAAACTGGAGAGAATTAAAAGGTCTTTCTCAGTTTGTTGTTGGTTTTTCTTCTTATAGTACATATGTGACTGACAAATCTCTCGTGTCAGAAAGCTGTAAATCCTTTTGTAAGCAGAAAATAATTTCAGTGAATGAATGCAAAGCAAACTAAGTTCAGACCAAAGGATGATATAATTAGCAACTTTACTGATGGCTGCTTTTATATACATTGGATTGAAATGTCCCTCATTCCTCATATTTCAGACCATTGACTTGCTGTGTCTTGCGAGAATGATAAAGCAGCTGTGACAACTCAGTTAACTGATCAATATGGAACAAGCAGTTCCAATAGTTTCTTCCTTCCCTGTCCTCTACAGAATCTAAATAGTCTTTTCTCTTTGGTTTGTTCTGCATTGCATATGACCTTGGTGGTGCGTGGTGTTGATTTTTTAGGACTTTGATCTTACTTTCTCAGTGGCAGTTATTGATTTACAAAAATTTTAAACATCTCTAATGAACACTGGACAATAAGGGTCAAAGTCAATATTTTGTTGAAAGAATTGCAACAAATCAGTGTTTCACTTACATGACGTACTTGTTATCTGTATGTGTGCATGTTCCCACATTATATTTTGTACAATAAAAAAGAAAATGTATTTCAGACTTCTGCTTTTCAGGATTAGTGAATCAATAATAAAAAAAAAAGGACAAATGTATGCGGTAGGCCTGTCTTTGAGCTGCTTAGGGTTGTTGTCTGTTACCCCATAACCAAGATTCAGTGAGCATATGATAATGTCATCATATATTATTTCCCACAAATGTGTAAATAATCTCCCCAGCTCCTCCACCCCCAATCTGTGAGTCCACTTGCTATGTCCTGGCGTAAAGTCAAAGTTACAGCCGCCATCACAATAGCTATCAGTTGCTGGATAGTGGCAAACTCCTCTCCTGAATTCAGTTAATAACAACTAAAGAAATACATCATTCCATAGTAATAATTTAATGCAATGCAGGGAGCTTTGATTTCTTGCAGAATTTGCTATAGAGTAGGGGAAAATAACTCCTAAAATAGCATCTAAAACTATTGCATCCTTTTGGGCTTAGCTGCAAGAGCGCAAGTGCATTGCACATTAAAAGAATAATCTTATTTTAAAAAAGAAAAAGGGAGGGGAACAAAAAAAAAGACCACACTCCCACTTAAATAGCATAGAATCAATAACTTTCAATACATCTGCTCTATTTTCTGAGCAATTGTATAGAGTTAATGGAATCAAATTAGTTTTTGTTGAGTTCTGTTTCATAATGTGCTCATTAATATTATTCTACATTTTGTCCATTTTTTCGGTGGACCTTCAAGGTGTCTTAAAAAATTCTGTTTAAAATAGCAGATGAATGCAACCCTATTAGTATTGTTGGGGATATTGGTGTTGGGATCAGATTTTAGTTGGTGACTAACTTTGAATTCCCTTCCTTTTATCTTCAGGTATGGCTTTCCCAACGAAAGGCTAAGAATTCAAGAACGGTCTTAATTGATCCTTCATCAGATCTGAATTTTAACAAATGCTTAGTTTCAGCAGCCTTGAAAAAAGCTTGGCCTAGCAGTCAGTGACTTACTTGCACTTTTTTTGCACATAGATTTAAAAATGAAATAGTGCTATTAATTTGGATTACCCCCATTATTACGGAGTAGCTGTAATTTATGAGTGCATAGTAGTATACTGACTGCTAAGTGTTATATATAGTGTTTGCTTTACTAATCACCTAATTCATTGCAGTTCATACTTATTGACTTAAAGTTTAAAATCACAATCTGTAGGCTTGAAGAATTGCTTTATTTTTTTTTATTTTTATTTTTTTTTGTGGTAGAACTGGAAGTGATCTTAAGGTTAGCAAATAATTGTCAGTATTAAAAGATGGCATTATTTAAAATAGTCCTGCTGCAAGAAAGGCACTTCAGTGAATATGTGACTAGTAAAGCTTAAATGTGCTTGGGTCTAATAGATTTCATGAAATACTGTAATTTTGGGATTGTAAATGAATGGATTAAACAGGTTAAGGCCAGGATGTTTAAAATAAATGCAATATTAATCTGCACAGATAAACTTCTTTTCAAGATTAAGATTTCAAACTACTGTGCCTTAACTTGTTGCTTTTCTTAAAATGAACTTTTGTAGTTAATGATCATTTAAATCCATTTTGATAAACCTGCTGTTAATGTTTTCTTTGAATGTTTTCTAACTTTGTCTTGGTAATTGCAATTTAACTAGGTGCGGTGGCTACTAAAGTTCGAAGGCACGATATGCGTGTCCATCCTTACCAAAGGATTGTGACCGCAGACCGAGGTTAGTTTAGTTCTGCAGTTCTTGTTTGTAAGAAGTGCTTTGAGTGTATATGAGATTTGCAACACCATAGCTGGTTAACCAAATACCCTATTTTGACCCAGTTACTATTTTTCTCAAAAATCTTAGTAGTTACTATTTTAAAGGTTTGGGAATGCTTGTGGTTTTAAAAACATTTTTGTAAACTTGGCTTTTCTGCCTCAATTAAATCTGTAAACTTTGTGATTATATTTAATATAAATGCTATAGCTGATTCCCTTAAAAAAAAGCAAACCTATTTTAAGGTCCATCTGCATCAGGATACACTATGATTTCAGTGCTGCAATAGTTAATTTGGTCATGTTCCCGCCCTTTCCCTTTTAATTGGTGTGGAAATATCAGATTGGTGTTGCAAAACAAAATGAATGGATGGTTGTTTAATGAGAAAGAAGTAAAGGAATAAATGCCTCCTGTCTGTGTCTGGAGAAATCTGAAGATTTAGATTCCTTTTTTTTCCAATAAACTTTTGAGCCACTGTACTGTATATTATGAGGAGGATACATGTTCTCAGTTACCTGACTGAACTCAGAAAGGTAAGGGCTGTGAAGATAATACTTCAAAAGTTGTTTAAGTTTGAATTACTAGGGTTGGGGAAAGTGAGGGTATTTTAGTATTTGGGGTTTTTTTGCCAAAATTTATTTCCTGGTATTTGCCTTTTGCTGCTAAAATGTGTAACCTGAAGGAGAAGCAACTTTTGAAGTCCTCTTGGTGAGATGACATCCAATATTTGGGCATCTCCCTTTACTCTTGAATGGAAAGTAAATCTTCATTTTTCTCCTGTTCCTCAAGCGTAATGCCTTTGGACCCCTGAATGAAGTATTTAAACCTATCGAGAAAAGTGATACTTTCGGTTTATTGACATTGGCTAGGAAGCAGTGTGTGGGCTGAATTCATATCCCATCCCTGCTGCTGACTCACCGTGGGTTTCGGCAAGTCATTTGATCTCTCTGTGTATATTTTCCCATATGTAAAATAAGGATAATAATACTTCCCTACCTCACAGGGGTGTTGTGGGGTTCTTGTTTTGTACAGGGCTTTGAGGATGCAAAGAGTTACATGCCAAGTATTATTATTCTGCTCTCATCAAAATCAGTGTTGTGCAGGCTTCCATAATATTGTAATGCTCAAAAGCAAAATTCAGGTGACAAATCTGACGTCTCCTAACATTAACTACACTTCACTTCTCACAGCCTTCCATGAATTGACTACAGGAAGCAGTACAGATTTCAGTCAAAACAGTAATAAGTGCCCTCATGGATATTTGGAAAGTTCAGTTTTGCAACAAGGATTTTAATCTTGTATCACTGAGCTCTTAGTGCAGGAAAGTAGATATAAAAATGA
>JANHFX010012597.1:128262-150283 GCA_027560015.1 Chloroceryle amazona | reverse complement strand
CATACTACTGTTAAGTTGACCAAGTTTGATGAAGGGGAGTGTGAGAGAATGATTAAAGAAGGAACAGCTCAAGAACATTGGGAATGATAACTTTCCACTTGAGAACTTTTTTATGTTTTACTGTAATTTGTTTGTGGGTTTTTTGTTTTATTTTTTGTTTTGTTTTGGTGGTTTGTTTGTTTGTTTTTTGCAAAAGAAAATAGTATTTACAGGTGGCTTCTTTTAAAATATAAAAATATAAAGCAGGAATGTATATGAAATGTCAGATTTTATTGTATTTGCAGAGTATTAGCTTTGAAAATGAATAAAGAGAGCTGTTTGTAGTTTCAAAATGCCTTATTAGTATCAATTAGATATTTTCTCTATTTTTTGATGTACTTAGAGCTTTTTAAGTATAGACTTTAAAATGGCAGGACTTTTACAGTGTTTACATGCAAGTGCATTTTATAAGTGTCCTATATGTGTAAAATAGTATTTTGAACAGGAAAATGCTGGCTAAAGTAGCAGGCTAAGCATTTTCCTGGTTCCCTTGATGATGCCTATGTTGCTAGACTACAGTTTAGTATCGCTTTGTATCATGAGGCCAAGAAATTCCATGTTGTTTGTAAATAGAATAAATGAAAGGCAATAAAAAATTTATTGAACAAAAACCCTTTGTTTGGCCCATAGTTTGTTGAACCAAATTGTTTCTCTAAGTCCAGAATTCCTTAGATTACTCCATTCTTTTAACAACCAGTTATTAATAATCACATCCATCATTAATAGTTGCTTTAATGCTTGCACCTGGGGAGGTACTAATGCTTAATAGCAGTCAGATACTGATGCTGTGCACTGACTGTTGTTCCAGAAATCTTCTACCCAGTTACAAAACTGTTCATTGTTTTTTGTTTTCCAATTTCCTTCATCGACTGCTACTAACCATTAGTCGTTAGTTGTATTTTATCTCTATTTTCCTGTTAACCAGTTTTGTGGGAGTGGGCTTCTCCTTCACGTGTCCAAATCATGATGGAGGGCTGTCATGATTTTATTGCATACTGTAGATGGTGTCGATCAGTATGTCAGAATTACACATGCTTGTTTATTAGTTGTGATTAGTTTTCATGTTGTCATTAAGCTGTCACTAGCTGGAACTAATCTCTTCTCTATCTTTTCTTTCTTTTTTTTTTTTTGTTTTGTTTTGTTTTGTTTGTTGTTTTGTTTTTTTTTTGTTTTTTTTTTTTTTTTTTTTTTTTTGTTTCTAACCACCCAGCCGCCACCGGCAACTAACCTATGACCTTCTGACCTCTGAACTCTTCACCCAATGATGACCTGACCATGCCTGCCTGCTGATCAGTTAACTGGTAAACGCCTTTGCTTGCCTGTCTTCAGTGCAGCGAGCTGGGGCACTTGTCCGTTCGTCTTACCATCTAACAAAACAGACAAAGAAATTGTTGTCCTCCAACTCTGCTTTTTGTTGTTCTCCTGTTTGGGTGAAAGTGGTTCTAGAACCTGCACTGAATAGTAGTAAAGCAATAAGGTCCAACTCATCCCTCCGCACTGATCATCCTCTAGTGTCCCACCCTAAGCGAACGGTAAGGAGGCCTCACACGAGATGGAGACAGATGTCCCTTAACTACCCGATGACAGAGGCAGTTACTGTGAGAGACTTCTAGGAATATTTTTCTTCTGAAAAAAAAAAAAAGTCAAAGCTCTCTCTGAATGTACTGTGTGATGATGCATCATGCATGAACCTTTGGTCAGGGATGTCATTGGGGAAGGGATTCCAAAAAAGTATTCAAAATTTGATACGCTGTTTAGTCACTACCGGTGCCCTCAAAGGGCAGACGTTGCAGCCTTTTTTCTATTGCCTGCCAAATCGGACATTTTAAAGGAAAGTGTGCCATGAAATGCAGATTATGATGACTTTTCAGAACTATGTTAATGCAGAAGGAAAAAGAAACAAAACAGCAACACTATTAAAAGAAAATCTGAGTTTAAATTATTTTAATCTCCTCTGAAGATTACATGAGAACAAGGTACATGCATTATGTGTCACATTACTGGGCAAACTGTTCAAATATTTTTTTTAAACCTCCCTGTATAGAAAAAATTTCATTAAGGATGTAAAAGCCATGCTTGCCTATTTGCTGTATACATGTAATGAAATTGTAGATAAGTGTAGTGCATTGAAACAAAATGAACAAAAAAGTAGATACTTTTACTATACAAGGGTGCTGGTGCAGAAAAAATATATTTTTGGAAATGTAGCATTTTATACTTTCAAGTGTTATAAAAAAAAAAAAGAAAAAAAGAACAAAGAAACCCTTTATTTCATTAAATGATTTTTCTGGTGGTTGTCAAGAAACAAAAGACCAAAAGAGCCTTTTAGTCTTTCTTTTTTATTTTTTAAGCATTGGAATAAGTCTAAAGAAAAGGAAGTGCCTTATTTTCTTCATGGTCATTTAGTCAAATGTCTTGTATAATCAGCTTCTCCCTCAGAAAAGTTACTGCATGCCACTCAGTCGCCCAGTATGTGAAAGAAGCTGTGAGGAAAGACAAATGATGAGTTGACCATATTAATTACCTGATTTTTGCCATACTAGTGTGATGTAACTTTGCCAAAATCTCATTACATAAAATGTTTGCTAAGTTTTTGTCAAACCAGCCCATTGCTCTTTCAACCACTCTACTTTTAAAAAGTCACAGCAAATGCCATACTTGTGCAATGTAAACCAAAGGGTTCCATGATACAGACTGCCTCATGCTAAATGAGGCTGTTAGCTGACAAACATTTGTAGAGCAGGAAGTATGACATTTTTGTTCAGGGATGGTGAGTTTTTTTGGTTGGAATAAAAAGACAACAAATACAGTAGGCTTCAGCATCACCCAGAAGACACATGTTCTGTGGATAGTGAAACTGAAAGTGCTTACCTAGTTTTCACGAGCAGCTCCTGCAGTGGAAAACAGCATCCAGCTTTTCTTTTTCAGCTCTTCTTTGACTACTCTTAGCTCTGTCCGCTGGCTTTTCTTTGTACAATAAGCAGGAGAGACACATAAGCTAATTGTTTGAAGCCCGCGTATATTGTATTTTTAACCCTTATTTCCACATGAGATTCATGTACCTGGGCAATTGCAGGAGCTGAAGCTGTTGAACGCACAGTATTTAATTCTGAAAACATTAAGTATTACTTTGTATGGGGCTCAGTACTAAACTTGGCAAATATCAGGTGATAATTTTATTCCCCTCTTGTCAACTTACTCTCCTCCTGCAAATCTTCACAGCTTCCAAATGAAAGGTCAATAGTAAGCTAAGAGGGCTTATATTTTTAAGCACCTGCATGGTGACCTCATCTAACATCTTGTCTCACCTGGAAATAATTATCAGTTTATTTACTATGCAATAGACATTCATCCTTTTTGTATTCAGCTAGCTTTTTGTTTATTGTGCCACTGGCTTTGTCTTCCTGTTACACATACAGTTGTGTTGATTTTACTTACAGTATATGCTGTGCCATTTTGATTTTATTTTGGTTGGTTAGTTGAATAAACTTGCGACACTCGAACATTTGAAAAGGGATTTGCTAAAACAATACCAGTATTTGATCCAGTTTCATCTCAACTATGATAAAACCTGGACATTTTATGTTTATCAAAGGTCTTTTACTAGGGGGGAGGGGAAGTGTATGAAATAGATGTGTGACATGTGAAAGTAATGTTTGCTCTGAACAAACTTCTGAAAATGTAGTTGACAAAATTTTGGATCAACTTAAAAAAAAAGCATGACTTTTGAAATTTCTGAATGCCTTGGTTCTCAGTATTATTATTCTTTAATGACTTTTTCTTTATTAAAATAAGTAGTTTTAAGACTTCTTTCTGACAGTATTATGTAATTTTTATTTAGAGTGGGTAGATGGGAGTGTCGCTTGTATGTAACCATACAGATGACATGTATTTGTCTATTCTTTATTATCTTAGTAGTTTCATGCGATGTATGTACCATAACCAACCTATTGCCTATGAGAAACATGTAAGATAATGTATTTACAGCCATTGTTACAAGTTTATAATGTATTTTTCTATCTTGTTTTATATGTATGTTATATAACATTCAAAAGAATTTTTTTCCTGATAGAGAAAAAAGGATACAAAATGCAAAACCTACAATTTTGATAACTGAAAAATTGCCAATTGTTTTGCAGTACTTTATTATATTGGGAGTGTTGTCTTTCTTGGGCTTTTAGTTAGCTACTGGATGAATACATTAGACATTCTTGGGTTTTAGTTGGGTTTTTACATAGCTTGCATTTTAATTCTTTGGTTCTTTGCTGTTTCTATTAACCCATAGCATTATTTTAATAAATGTTATAATACCAACCTACTAACTCTGGACTATGTGTTTATTAACCATTACATGTTTAATTAAAATAAACAAATAAAGATGGAAGAATGTAAAGTCTTGAGTTACTGGACTAACCCTGAAGAACGTGACCACAGATAACACAACGTGACTTGTTTTTATGTTGTTTGTTGGCTGACATTCTGCACACTACTTTTAAGTTGGCTTTGGTCATTCTGGCCTTTTACCTTGGGGAATAGGTGCCAGTAGAAATGGGAACAAAGTAGCATTTTTTGAGGCATTCTTCTTGTAGAGTCTTGCCACTTGCCTTTCAGCATCTGCATTACTAATTCCACACTTTCTTTTTCTTTCTCTAAAATAATTACTGTCGGCTCACAGCAAAAGAGCAAAGATGCCAGTGTATTGATAAATCGTGGTGGTGTACAGAAACCAGTTTGATTCTCTGTTGAACCATTCCGAGGTTGTAGTTAATCTCATAGTATGCTGTGATCTGTTGGGTTTGGCACATGATCACTGCTGCATCATGTGATGTTTCTAAGCACAAAATACTTGTAGATAGTACATCAAATATGAAATTAGAGGTATTCCTTGCCTTGTTTTCTTCATATCACACTATTTTTAAGTAACTTCGTTATGGTTGTGGGTTTTTTTTGGTTTTGTTTTTTTTAGTGCTGCTGTAGCCTATTAGTATTGCCTAGCTCAGGGGAGTACAATTTCTGTAAGCCAAAGGTCAAACTGTATCATTTCCTGACAACTGCAGAAAGTACAAAAATACACCTTTCACTAAATTACCAAGCAAGAGCCATTTCAAATCCAGGGCTGCCTTTCTGTGATCTTTATCCCTGTGGATGACTGTAGCAACATGAATGCAGGGAATTGAAATAGTGAAAATGCTCTTTTGAATGTACATCTATGCAAATACTTTTACAGGACTGTTTCTCTTTCTTAAAGCTTCTGCTGTCTGAGGATCCTTTACATATCCCAGGTCATCCTCCTAGATTTGAATTCCTAAGTGGACAGTAGTTACAGCTAATGTCAGGGTTGATCCTGGATGTAGGTAACTTCAGGTATCAACAGTTTTTGTGAAAGCCCATTTTTATTTTTCCTGTAAATAACAAAAATTCAAATGAGTCGTTGAATCCATTCAAATGCCTTCTTTAATATATGGTGTTTCAAAAAACATATATTGAAATCCATGCAATATAAAACTTGAATTTTAAAAAGTTCTCACACTATAGTAGTGATTAAATGGAATGCATATTTATGGAGAAAAGTAGCCTAGCTCTGATGAAGAGTTTGTTAATTTTATAATGGCATGTAGGTCTTTGTTTGTTTTACAAAAATGCGTAGGCACAGATATCAATGCATTTAGAACAGTTTCACTTGTACAGAAATCTTCTTTTAATTTAACAGATCATTAATATGTTGCTATCATAAAAATCAGCCTACAGCTGGTAAAAAAATTAGACATTTACAATAGATAACATCAGGACCTTTCGATTGGATAATGGCATGTGTCATTTCAGAGCCAATAATTTATATTCCTAAATAATTCTATCAGAGGCATGTATTTAAATTTGATGAAGTACTCTCTCCAGTTTAGGTGAAACTATTCAGATGGGACAAAAGATTAGTATTTTATATTAAAAAAAACTTATATTCCCAGAACTACTGCTTTTCTGTGATATTTTTATTATTTTGTATTTTCTTTAGATGTGAAGTACTGTCATCCTTTGCCACAGTGCATTTTCATCTCATTCTTCATTACATGCTTTACAAGGACAGGTGGAAAAAAAAAAATCAAAATTTTGTAATAATTATTGTTGCCACCAAATGCATCTTCAGTTTAACTAAATGCCTGTTTTTAGAACTGAATTTGAAGATGACTTTGTCCTAACATTTGAAAGATCATACACTGAAGTCAATTGGAGAAATGCTGTTCCATCCAATAAAGTGGGATTCATCTTTAGGGTACATCTTTTTATTTTTTTCAGTAGGTCATGACAAACATAATAGAGCCTTCCAAAGTAAAATCTGAGCAATGCCATCACTTCTTAAAAACCAAGTGTTGTATCAAAGTACAAGAAATTTGGTTTCTCTGACAGTATTTTTTGTGTGCGATTAATCCAGAATATATTTCATGAGCAGTCTTCAGGGACATCTTTCAAATGTTTTTAATGAATATGTTCAGTATATACTGACAATATTGATACTTTATTTGAACATACCTTGAAAAAGTATGTCCAATATCTACATGTAAAAAATGGTTTATTCCCAGATTGTATTCTTTGAGGGGGTCCACTAAAAGTTTTCTGCTTCGAAAGAGGAGGGAAACATTGAAGCATGTTGCCATCCATTAAGAAATTATTTTACCTTGGGGGAACTATGAGTATACGAAACCTAATCCTTTGTGTCTGGACAAAAATAGCAGTCGTCACGAATAGCACATTGTATGGATTGGAATCTGAGTAACACATTCCTATGACTGAGAATACATAATTGTTACTGGAATTCCTTTTTTGTTTTGAATATATTTTAATATATTTTTCTAAAATATTCTTAATGACATACTGTGTAAATAACACACGAATGATAACGTGAACACATGGTAATCAATGTTGAATCAAACTGGTTAACAAAAGTACAGTGCTCTTCCTTCTCTGTGCCTGCGCACTAATTGCAGGTGGTACAGTTCTGCATAGGAGGTGGGTGTTAGGCACAGCAGGTTGTGGTGCTAACTTTTTGGTGCCAGTCAGTTCAGATGTCCATCTTTGACAACAGACGAACTGGGACAAGTCTGACTCTCAAGGCAAAGATTAACAGATCAAAAACCATCAACAAGAAAACAACATATATACATATATGCTTTGACTTGTATTATGGCAGTTTGTGTGAAACATTTAAGGTTTTGTTTGTGCAAAATAATGTATTCTGAGGGAAAAAAAACAAACATGGTCATTGCCAAAACATGTAAATAAAACGTCATTCATGACTGTACATTATGTGCAATAAAGTAACTGGAAAAAGTGCATGTACTTTATCCTCAAAAGCAAATTGACAGCTCTCAAAGCTGCAGCTATAATTTTATTTTCTGAAAAGTAAAATTTTATTCTGTATCTAAACAACAGAATAAAGAATATACATTTTTCACACTTTAATTTTCATTAATGCTTTTAGCAGTGTTATAAAAGATGTCAGTTGTTGACAACGTTTAAATTTGCATGGTCATCTGATCACCAGGATATTTTTTTAACAGTTTCTTATTACATATGCTGTTGTCTGTAATTGTAAATGAAGCATGTGTGCATTACATACCATAAATATGCAATACACATTTTGAATATAGATTTGTGGATGCACCAATTTTATAAATTTCTTAAAGATGACAAAGTGATTTTGATGTTATTGTAGTTCTGTAAACATCACTGTTAACAATTGTTTAGAGCAAATAAGAGAAGTATAGCGAATTCTAGCACAGCAAATATGCTGGTCTTGGGGGGGGACAAGGTTCTGGTTACTATAGAAAATGAAGATTCTAAGTCTGCCACCCTACCTAGTCTGAATCTAGTGAGAAACACACTTTGGAGAATAGATTATGGTGATTATGGTGTTTTAACATTTTCATTAATATCTATGTGATGATACCTGGTTATGTTTTAAGACAGTTTCTTTACCAGGGTGTTCTTTGCTAAGGAGTCCTTCTACATTGCACTGTTTAAATAAAAAATGGTCTGCTTCAGAAGTATGTGTACATTAGTTAAGGTTAAATCTGGTGTCTTCTGGAGTCTGGTAGAAAGGGGAAAGAAGGCTAATTACTGACATTTAGGTTACTTCCTATCCTGCACTCTTCCAGGAAGGAAGAAAAATTTTGCATAATTAGCATTCAAAGATGCCTGCCATGATGAGCCTCAACAAAGTGGTGGCATATAGTCATAGCTGAGTTAGCTTTGGTCTCAGTAGTTTATAGAATGTAGAGATGTTATTTGGAGCATGCCATTCAAGGAGGTAAAACCTCCAAAACAGACATCTTTGCTGTTACTCTGGATGCCAAGTCAAGCACGTCTGTGCACTGTAGTCCTGGCTTAAAGTGTGGACACAGCCTAACTGTCTGTGCTGTCCCTGTCTCCACTGTGCAAACCCCCTTCTTCATCCATATAGATCCCTAGAAATAAGAATTGTGATGAACATCCTTATCTCTTGCACCAAGTTGGTAGTATCTCAGATCACATTTACTCTAGGCATTGCATTTATTGGTTATTAAAGTTAGATGTGGAATTTAATCACTGGAAAATTTCTATCAACAGACTTACTACTGTTCTTACAATGCTTTCTCCATGTGTTTTGATATGTTTGTGGAGGATGGCCTAGCATTACTAGATGTCTCCTGAAAGCTTTTACTACAGATACTGTAGTTCCCTTGCGTAAATACAAACTTAACCGTATCTGTGCCAAAATGAGAGGCATCCAACCAAAGAGTGTAAAATTCACTGTCTTTCACTTTGACATTCAGGTCTACCAACTAAAGTAGAAAGGGATATTATCCTACTGTTTTCTCAGTATTCATATCAAGTTTTCAAAGAGTTAAAGCCAGAGAACCAACAGCCAGTTCCTGTTATTAAACTCTTCTAAAAATATTACCCACAAATAACCCCAAACTATAGATTTTAAAGTTTTTGTTACAAAATAGCATAGATTTGCCTGTTTTAAATTGTCACTGCATTTTCAAAGTGTTTTTGTCTTCAGCAACAAACAAGTTTGTCTACTTCGAATAGTAAAGTGGATAAACTCAGAGGTCAGGTTCAAGGAAAAAGCAAATAATGGTACACCTCTCAACACTGCATCATTTCAGCATCTCATCAGTAAATAAACACACTTTCTCTAATTTGTATTTGTAAACCCCTTATGCAAACAAGAGGCTAAGCAGAGAAGTTGCTTTTGTTAGTGGGACCTTTTCAGAATGAATTATGTGGATTTTCACTTTATTGATGAACTTTTGAAACAGGTGATTTCAAACAGCTGCCTGAAGCTAGGAAGATCCCACGTCCTCTTGTTATAGGTCAGTCATTCAGCAAGAAGGTTTCTCAGTGTTATTTCTGGCTCACTTGCGTAGTCTCTTAAATCGTGAAAATGAAACTTCATCTTTTGTGTCCAGATCTTTCCAAGCTCATGAAAGATGTATCATTCTCTAACTTGTAGGGCAGTGTTTTAGAGGGAAGTTGTTACAGTAAAAAGGCAGCATGTTAATATATGATAAAGCATGCTAATAAATATAGATGATAAATATAAATATGTATGAAATATAGATGTATGATAAAGTATGTTATATATAAATACATTATTATTGTTATTTTGGAGTCTTACTGTATTAATTGCATTAGAAATGCACAACAGAATAATAGTGTGATATTTATCTTATTAGTTGTGTATAATTTTCCAACTATGATTTCCAGATAAGGTGTTTTTCATGGGACTAAGAATGTACCTTGTACAGTTCACAGGTAGTGAAATGACAAGATACTGCAAATCACTCCTATGTATACACCTTTTCATGGGGCACAGCCTTTTTCAAAAGAAGGTTTTACAGTCTTGGTCTCAGATGTTAGGTAATATATGATAAAATAGTGATGCAGGGAGCGTGGTTTATTTGTCAGCCTACCTGCTAATCTCCAAAAGTTTAAACATCTTTTAGCAATTCTGAGATGTTACTGCATGTTAATTGCCATGGCAAAATCCATGTCTTATTGGGTGCAGGCTGGAGACCTTCACATGCATGCAAGCTACTCTAGTAAATCTCTGGATCATTTCATAGAGAATGGCTCCAGTACTGCAGAGGGGATCACAAGGTCATTACTTGCATGCTCTTGTGTGACTTCTGCCATATAATCTTAGTGATGAGACAATTCTGATTCTTTTCCTGAAAGGCAACCAGTGAAGCAGATCTTCAGCTTTGTTTCTGAGAGAAAATAGGAAATTTATACCTATGTGGACTGAAAGAAGATAAAGAATAGCAATAATGTCCAAGCTTTGAATCCTGTTCTGAACAGCTGAATAAAATTACTTTGGACTCTATGAGCCGAGAGGAGGAAACAAACATAAACAAAGGTAGCATTGTCATGAAGTGCATGCTATGTTGACAAGAAGTTCATCAGAGACTAGGCTGAAATTTTAAGTGAAGAAAATTGAATTTATCTCAGTCCTTGAATGAGTCCTTGATAGCACTGGTTTGCTGTTATCTTAAGCAAACTGGTAAATTTCTCTGTTGGAAGTATTTCCCTTCTTCAGCCTAATTTGAATTTTGTGTTCTTCTAAGGTTCTGCCCTGCCCCCTTCTGTGCTGTCTTACACTTCATAGACAAAATTTCCCTTCATTAGGATGGCCAGGTGGTACAGTTTGTTCTTGGTGAAGCAAGACTTCAGGTCTAAATTGGGATGTTTAAGTGTGATATTTAGAAAGCCTGTTTTAAATATACATGACTCCATCCAAGCAGATGGAAGAGGAACATCTCAATAGTGAGGGCACACTTGGAACCACCTGGGTTTGAGATGCTTCTGTCATTGCTGATGATTTTTGCAATGTTGGGCAAGACTTTTGCAGCCAAATCCACAAGGAAAAAACAAAACAACAACCAAACCAAACCAAAACAAAAAAAAACAAAAAAAAAAAACAAAAAAAAAAAACCAACCACACAAAAAGGCAACAAAACACCAACCAGCAACAAAAAACAGAAAACCAGGCACCTGAAGTGGGAACTAGGCCTTATTCAAATGCTGAAATACAGAGTGTGATTGCCTAAGTTTTCATCAGAAAAGACTTATATGTTTTTCCATAAAAGAAAGTATCATCACCTTTTCTTATTTTGCCTGGTTTAGCAACAGCAACAACAACAAAAAAATCCCTGGTACCCAGAAACATCATACCTGCTCGAACACATGGGGAAAGTACTGGTCAATAAATCCCCACCTTGCAACCACATCCATAGTAACTAGCTTAGCAGCTCAGATGCAGATATGTCTGTTCCTATTTTCACATGCATAGCGTGTATGGTTGTAACTTAGCCTTTTACATTCCCCAGCTACCCTTAAAGAAGCTCAGTACTGTTTCACTCAAGTGCCATTGTTGCCCCTGTTCTGGATCTTTGTACTTCAGTTCTACACTGGTGAAATGAGGTTAGTAGGAGTGCCCCAATAGAGTGGCAGCTGTGAGTGACTGCATTCAACACTGTAGAGTGCTCAAACAGTGCAATGCTGAGTGCTCTCTAGTGTCGTCACAGTGTCCCAAGTGTCTTACGATCTTGAATGTACTTAAAAATAAAGCACATAAGCAAAAGAAAATACCTTTGACTTCTTTCTTAGTGAAACCTGTAGTATCAAAAATTGCACAGCTGTAGGCCAGCTGAGACCTAGTCTCAGTCCAGATTACCTCTGGGTACCAGCAGTGCCTGAGATGGCTCTCTTTGGCTTGATTTTTGTTCATAACTTTCTCCACCCTGTAGGTTCACTGTGGATGGATTGAGATGCATTCCAGTTTTTTACAGTTGAAAGTCCAAGGAGAGGCAAAGGGACAGAGATGCAGCTGCATGGAACAACACTGCTTTATCTCTTCACCAGCAGACTGTAGAAGCAGGGAGTGCCGATTGTGTTTGAGACCCAGGAGGACTGCCAAAATGGGACTGCATTTCAATTCTGCTTGGTATAAATCAGAACTTCCCAGTACAATATGGGAGATGGGTATGATGATAGAAATGGAGTACCTAACATAGTGCTTTTTACTTGTATTGTTAATATTGTCAGACAGTAAAATACCAGGATTGTTTAAATTTTCTGATGCCTTTTGGGAAAATGCTTATCTGCTCCCACTCTTTGGTGTTCACAGAGCCCACTGAAGAGTCCAGACAGATGCTCTCGCTGATCTTTGTGTGCCGAGGTTGAACAGCTTTGAGCTGTTATTATTTATTTATTTATATTTGCTATTTAACTATAACAATCCCAATACCGTTACAATATAGTGATGGTTTAACACATGATGCCCTTTACAAATCTAGATCTGTTATAATAGTAAATTCAAGGGCCTGAAAAAGATGCAGTGAGACAGCATTCTGCATTAAGCAAAGGTGCATGAGTGTTATTGGATATAGGAGAAGATACTCGTGACACATACCATCTCCACCTGAGACTTGAACTTAAAAATCATCTGTCTTTTGTTTTTTAAATCCATATACAGATGCTGGATGTTTTCATTTGTCTTATTAGTATTGCTCTTCCTTGACACAGAATACCAGGTCTCCTCTACAATTGTGTGAGTTTCTGATTGTTCAGCTCTTAGGCTACTATATGATTTTTGAAACTGAAATGCCTTAAAATAATTAGCTTTGATGTAAAAACAATGTTTGCAGCCTCAGGCTTGTAGCAGTGAATGGTTACACTTGAGGTGCCATTACTGCAGTGAGCTTTCTACTTGCTTCTGAAATAAAGAAGTAAATGCTGTTTGTGAGAGAGAGCTTCAGGCTTCTCAAGCAAGAACCAGTGTTAGCAGGAAGGTATAAAACCATCAACTTCACTAGTCCCAGCAAAGGCCTATATTAGCTAATTTATCCTTGGTCACATTCAACCACAAGTCACTCGGCAACCAAACTCTTCTGGCTAGCCCCAGTATAATGGAAGGTGCAGAAGTGGGGATTTAACTCCTCCGTCAAGACTCTCCTAAGATTTTTATCTTGGTGAAGTAAATAACTACATATTATAAGTTGTCATTTACATCACAGTGATGATGGTAATAAAATATATTAAGGAAGCAGGACTTTCACTTGCTCTGGATTTGTTTTCAGAGTTTCCTGTGTGAGGGAACCTTGAGATGATTTCCACTCTGGCAAGCTCCTGGTTTAAAACAAAAGTGAAACCACTGAATGAAATAGTCAAACTTCTGACTCTTTTTAGGAGGGAGGGAAGCAGTAAATAATATTGCCTCAGAGCAATTTCTCCCTTGTCATCCCTTTTCCCTTGCAGTTTGATGTCACTACTCACTGTGAGCCAGACTGTGCATGTCGAAGAATCCTTCAGATGGAGTTGGTGGGGCTGCTCACGTGAGTGATTTGCAATGCACACAGATGGAACCATCAGGCCCTGTGCTATTAGACTCATTTCAGCTATAAATTCTCTGGGCAAGGACTTACATATCTTGTCAGTAAAACACTGAGTGCAATTCTGGTGCTGTGTTTTATTTTAGTTTTGGTTTTGTTTTTTGTTTTGTTTTGTTTTGTTTGGGGTTTTGGGGGGTTTTGTTTTTCATGGTTTTGTTGGTTTTTTTGGTCTTCCTACAACTTCTCATTTTCCCTCACCTTTTTCTTCATTCATATGAAGAGCACTATGAGAATGAAAGCAGCAGCAGCTCTGATGAGCAATGCTAACATGCCTTGTTCCTCCGAGGGACAACTTTGGACAATTTAGCTCTCATGTTCCTTTCGAGTCAAAAGCATCATCACTGATAGCAGGTTAAGAAGGGAGAACACAATTCCAAAGAAAGGAGAAAAGTTGCATCAGTGTCTGGTGGCAACAGGAGAGTCTGGTATTGCTGGTGATTCAACTGAACCACTCGTTCCACTTGCTTATTCCATCCACATACAGGCATGTGCAGGTGGGGAAAATTCCTAGCTTTGATTGCATGTGAGAAAAGGACCTGTTTATGCTGGCACAGTAGACTCTGTTCACTCAGAATAAAATCTCATCAAGTGTAATTGCCAAAATCTTGGAACAAAATATTTCTCCTTAATCCCTGACATGTCTTGCTCTTTTTACTGGGAGAAAAGTAGCTATTTATGGGCGGAATTTTTTTTTTCCCCAAATTGAATTACCAGCTTTTATGTGTCTATAGTGAGAATAATGACAGAGAGTACAAGGTCTTCTGTCTGCACTGCTACCTATACACTTGCATATAAATAGCACTTTTGTTTCACACGTTGGAATAATGTCTGAAGAGGTGTACCAACAGTGCAGTAGCTCTTTTCCTTTGTACTGGATGTAATAGGCCTGCAGTACAAAAAATACCACATGCTTTGCTTTTAGGCTGAAACTCAGTCTGTGCAGAGCTCTATCCCCAGGGCAGAGGCCCTACTTAAATCTTGCGAAGCCCTCCGACAGGTCTTCCAGGTTCCCCTACACTAAGACCGGAGATCCAGAGGGTTTTGCATTCTGTTCATGAGTAAATGCATGTAAATAAAACTCTTATGACTCAGTTATGTCTTGAAATATGCAACTTCATGGTAGACAATTCTACTTTATTGTGTAGATACTTGTAATGAACCACGTCTGGTAAGTCATGAAATATTAATGTCCATGCAAATCTTCTCCTCTGTATCATGAGCTTTTATGTGTTTCTGACCCCTGACTTCCTTTAATTATCTCTTGGGTGTGTGGTCTGTTACTATTCTGAGATATCTTGTGAACAGGGGCAAAGTAATTACTTGATCCCTGCCTGCTGCAATAATCTTTCTGGAAAGGAAGGGAAAAAAAAAAAAAAAGGTAACTTCTGAGACACTTCCTCCTTGCATTAAAATCAGCCTCACTTTCTTGCTTCACAGGATTTCTCTTCTGCTGCCCTCAATGCAGACCTACAGTGTTTGCTTTTATTTTCACAACTGTAAAAAGAACATTCTTGCATCTCCTAAATCATCACCTGCTCCTCCATAGATTAAACACAACTTCTAGTCTGATGTTTTCTCCCCATCTCTCCCTCTCCTACTGATTTTGCTTAAGGCATGCTTATAAATATCCTACAACTCCAACCACAAGACATTTTATTGTGATTTGTTACAGGAAGGCCCAAAGATCTTTCAAACAGCAGCTGTAGTGCTTGTTAGTTATAGGGTTATCTTAGATGTCTCCCTAATAATTAGAGGTTGACTTAATGCCTGAAACATGAAGTTTGAGAACCAGGGCATGTATTTTTACAGAAATCTCCTTTCCTTTCTCTACCTATTCTCTAATATCCCAGATAATAAAAATAATGATGTTATCATTGTGTGGAAATATGAAAATGCTTCCTAGCTCCCTGACAAACATAGGAGAGGTCAGTGGTTTGGTGCCATGTGGGTCTGACAACCAAAGGAGAAGCAGCTGTACAAGCAATACAGCCGTAGAGAGAGAACTAATCATGCAAGAGCATTTGCCATACGGGAGCTATTTCAGTAAGCCAGCATGATGAAAATATAGACATGAGTAGGTATTTTTACAAGGGAGCTTGTAGTGATGGCTAAGAGCATAGTGTAACACAAGGGCAATAATGACCACACAGTTTAATACGAGGTTATTAAATGTTGACCTACAAGTGGTTTCTGATTTCTGGAGCAATTTTGTCCAAGTGCAGGAGTCAGCAATGCAGCATGAAACCTAGTGCTTTTAAAATGGTGGTTTCATATAGATAAGAAGGTGGGGGAGACAAGCTACGGTCAAAACATGCATTATCAGAGCAAAGAAAAAGCAACTGGTATACCTTGTCTGTTTGTAGAATCCCACTTTCTAATACCTGAGATGAAACAGAAGAACCTTTCTGGGCTCTACCATTCAATCCTCAGGCCATTTCTAAGGATCAGGTGCCAGCCTGGGAGGAAGCCACACCCTGAGTTTTAAAGGTGCAAAGATACCTACCTTAACCTTGATTTCAGTCAGTGGTTCGTTACCTACATGTTCTTTAAGGGTATATGTGTCTGCCAGCCACCACTTTTCAGACTTCTGTTGTAATTAGTATTTCTCCAGTCCTTGCCTCTTACCTCTGCTTTCTACCTGCATGAACTTGTTCTTCATTATTTTACTTCCTGTCACACTTTTCTTGGAGGTTTTTTTCTCCTGAAATGACCTTGGTGACTTCTGGGTCCTGTGGGAAAGGCAGACCCACAGCTTGGCTCACACAAATGACAGTCATGAAGGAACGTCATTCAGTGGCTTAAAAACTTTAAGCCTCTGACCTGTCGACCACCCACAACTTGACTGTAGCCTGTGCAGGGAGCAGGACCTCCTGGCTCTGTGTGGTGGAAAACTGATGTGCCACCAGCCAGTCAGTGCTGTGTGAGCCATGAAGAAAACAGAGTAGAGAAGCCAGAGCATCCCTCCCAGCCCTTCTGCAGCACTGCAGTTTCTTGCTGCAGGATGACTTATACATGTCTAAATGAAAGTAATGAGTCCAGCTGCAAGGCCCTCCCTTAGCTTGCAAAATGACAAGCTAAGTGTGGTTTGGGAAAGAGATAAGGTTTGATAAACTGAAGGGAGCGGTGAATAATCCTCATTGATGTAGCTTTGTAACTAAGTTGTAATGTGCAATACCAAAAGTGCCCATCTCATGCTTCTTCTTAACATAAGAGAATCCATGTTAACCTAGAGCCTTAGTGTGCCTTGGGGTCACCTTTCGGGCAGAGGAGACTCTAGGACAGTGGTTTTAATGCAAATCTTACAAATGAAAGAAATGCTTTTGAGGCATATAAGTATGCCCAAACGCTTAGTATAAGTAATTGGGAAGCTTTCCATGGTCTGTCTGTATTTGGCATTTCCCTCTAAAGATGCAGAATTTTTTTTTTCATTTGAATAACCCTTTCTTATCCTTCAGCATCAGGACTTCAGTTGCAGGTCACTCTCTTGTCTTGCACACACAAACCTCAACAGATAGAACTGGTTGGGCTGGTGTGCAGCAAGTGGACAGAGAAGTGTGTGGGACTGTTTGGGGAAGCCCATGGCCCTGTGTTCCTGGGTACAACATGTAGCATTCCAGCCCCTTCTGTCCTTCTTGCTCTGTGCCCACACTGCAGGACAGGACAGTGCCCATCCTACTACACTTCACAGGCCACTCTGCCACCTTCCACTCCCCTGAGTACAATGTCCTCAATGTTATCACTTGACTTTAAGCTCCACCTGTTACCACAGGTGAAAGCTGTTTGTCTCTGGTTTGAACGCAAGGCTGCACACAGAAAACTGTACCACTGGATGTTTTCAGCAGCTTCCCCTGCATGCACAGTGCTATTTAAAGTGAAAGCACTTTGATTTGAAAAAGGCAAGGATGAAAGTGAAGGCTAATAATGGAAGTCTGTAGATGCAGCTGACATTCTAGCACTCCATGTCTTTCATGCCATCCTTCATTTACTCTCCTGGCATTCTCTCCTTCTCTTCAAATGCTCTGGTCTTTTTTTTTTTCCCCTATGAGCATAGTGCTGCTGAGGGTAATTGTGGTAGCTGAGTTTGATCCATTTACATGCCTGTGGGTACAGTGTGGGTTGTTATTTTAACCCTGCAAGTGAAATGATCCAGGTAGCCTCCATACTGAACTGTGCTAAGGGACAGACTTTCATAATCTGGGGATTATACTGAAAATAGTTTCAGGTGTTAAGAACTTCAAGCTCTTATGGCTCATGGGTATTAAAAAAAAGCCCCAGACTCTTATAGTTAAGAGCTTTTAATAGCGACCCATCCACATAACACTCCTGTGTGGATGGGTGTTGTTGGCACCAGCAGTAGAACACCTTACTCCTGGCTTCTCAGCTGCAGGACCTGGGTAGCTAAGGGTCATTAATCCTGAATTAGGAGAAAAGTCTAATACTAACTGGGGGAATTCTTCTTCTTTTTTTGTTACCTGCCTGGGCTCTCCATGTAGTTGGCTTGGCTGGATACAAGCCCTTCATACAGTAAAACCTATGTGAGGTGAATATGGCTTGTGCTAAACCTCTCTCAAAGCCCATGGCAAGAAAGGTAGACAGTGAGATGGTGGTTCTGTACCACAGCCTTGAAATGGGACTATCCCTTTTCTTCTCCAAACCTTCTCTGTCCCTCCTGCCTCTGCTTTGCAGAATGGAAGTCTATCTGGGAGATATACAATGGTGTGCACTCAAAATTATTTGTTTTCCACTGAAGCCTCATGTATTTGTAAAGCTGACCTTCCCTGACAAGGCTCACTCCTTGACCTTCAGGTCCCTAGGGGTTTCCTACCTTGCTAAAACAGGGGAAACTCCTGTGCCACAAAATCCTCATCAAAAAACCAACTTGCTCAGAGGTAGAAGGAGGCAAAACAGTGAGATTTGTGCAGCTGAACTCATACTAGGGGAATTATTTCAAACAGTCTGTACATTCCTTCTACTTATAATTTATTATTAACAGCCTGAGAGGGAGAAAAATAATTCATTAAACAATCAGCAAGGCATTCATAAGACATTATTGAGATTAAGTCTCAACGAAACTCATGAGGCTTCACAAATATATTGTTTTATCTACTCAGTTAAGTCATTTTACATAGGAAAGTGAAACTTAATCCAACTGCTCTGTCTCTGTAGCAGCTGCTCAAGGGGAAATGAATTCAGATCCACCATAATCTGAGTAATAGGTTCAACACCAGCTCCCTCTTATCAGAGGGAAAGAAGCAGTTTCATCTCCGTTTCTGCAGTCTACCCCATGCTTATCTATTTCCAGGTGGCCAGATATCATAGCAGACCAGTTAGAGGAGTCCCCTTTCAAGGGCTGGAAACCAAAATGTCTTGCTGTGAGACCCTTCTCCCTTCCTCTTTGCTGCAGGCAGTTTGTCGGCGCTTTCTTTCCCAGATGGGAGTTGCCTGTACCCAGACGTAAGAAAAAAGTTTGTAAAAGTGGAATTTCTCCCTTAGCCCAGATCTGGATTCTTACTGTAGTCAGCAATGAGTCAGTAAGGCAGTGCTTGGTCAAACTTGCCCCTTGAAAAGCACTCACTCTCCAGTATTGGACATCTGGTATACTTGCCTCCTAACCATGCTACTATGTGGATGATTTGGTTTTGTTGAGAAGCTGAAGCTCAGCAACAGCCTCACTTCTCACCCTCATACTTTGCCCTCTGCACATCTGCCATTTGCCTGTGGTATGCAGTGACATTCCTGTATGTGAAATGACTTAAAAAACATCATAAAGACACTTCTGGGAGCAGTGAAGTCTTCAAAGGAAAATTCTTAGGAAGCTGGAAATATGGTGGGAGGGAAAATATAATCTTTCTCTCATTTCAGATGAACTTCTGCCTTCCTTGAAATTCTTGCGAATTTCAAAGCCTTTGATAGTCTTGAAACATCAGAGGAGCTTTTATGCTAAGCAAAACCTGTGTGAAAGCAGCACTGCTTCTGATCCCACCAGAGGCAGCTGCATACACCATTCCTCATCTTTACATTTGTCATCCCCTGAGCCAATGCAGTCAATATGCATTTATTTGGATGGTCATGGCTGTACCCTTACTGTGCTGCGCAGGATGGTGCTGGAGCAAAACACATTACAGGACTTGCCTGCATGGCCAGTGGGCCACCCCAGCTGCTCTCCTACAGGCCACACTAGCTGCTCCCCAGGGACGGCTACACTCTCTTCCCTGGGACGATTTTCCTGCAGCAGAGTGCACAGCACAGCTTGCTTTTATCCCAGTCTCCCTTACAAGGTCAACACTGCGTGGAGAGACCATGGCAAGGGGCTTTCCTGGGACAGCTCTGATGGCACCAGGCACAGGTTGCAGATTTATAGGCATCCACAAATCACTGTGAATGCAGGTTGCTGGAAAAGGTAGCATAATCACCATGAGCTAGGGCAGCCACTCCTTAGGACAGGTACAGTCTGGGTACAGCTGGTCTTACAGGGTGATGAATTTCCTCCCCATAGCACAGACAGCAGCAGGAGGCTATGCAGGGAATGTCATAGAAATTGCAAGGGCTGCAGAGTTGGGAAATCATCCCCACAGGCCCCTCCTAAAATGGGGCACTGATCTGTGTCTACAGTCCTCCTACTTCCCATGCCTCGCTTCCCATCTGCTTCCAGCGGTCCTTGTGGGTGTCCTACCACAAACTCCTTCCAGAAATATTACTTGCAGAGAATAGCGTCTCGTTGATCGATAAGCGGAGAGACAAGAACCGAGAGCAGAAGTCCCAAGGGGATGTTTTCCATGTGGACAACGGCTATCCTGTGAAGACTGATGCACTCCTGTCTTCTTCATTCAGTGGAAGAGGCTGCTGGGGAACCTGGGCAGTGGCATGGCCAGGCTAGTCCTGGGCAGAGGGCAGCCCCTGCTCCATCAAGCTGTGATGTGCCTCTACCTCATGCTTCCCTTCCCCAAGCACCAGCCAAGTGGAGAACCTGCAGCCTAACAGGGCAGTCCATGGTGTGGGCACTCCCTAGAGAAAAGTCTGTGAAAGCCAAGCAAACAGCATCAAGGCCTTGGCTGGGAGAAGGCAGTAGGTGCACTGAGGAGCCTTCCGGCCACCACAAGCGTGTAAAACAGTCTGCAGCATGAAGTGTTGCTAGTCTGAAGTAGTTGTCTAATAATTGTGGTGTCATTGCCAGTTTACACTTATCTGTTACAACTGCAGACTTACTTGTATTTGATCCACCCATCTAACTGATTCACATCCAGATATATCTGATCTTTCTGAGAGCCTGTGCAAGGGCTATCCATGCTTCTTGCTCTTCACCACAACTGTTGCCTTTCACTCTCAAGGCTTCCCATCCCAATGTATTTCCTCTGCCCTCTCCTGCTGCTGCTTTGCACTGTGCTTCTTCTTAAGAGCTAGTTTGTCTTCTGCCTTGCTCCATCATGCTTCCTGACTGTAGCTATAGATTTTCTTTCCAACAAGTAGCTTGGTTGTTCTTAAACAAGCAGAAGTATCAGATTGTTTTTGGAGCGATGCAATGCGTTCCACAGAAAGTGGAGCTTATGCTTTCTGCTAGAGATTTTGAGAAGTAAAATCCTCTTGATGTGAACCCAATGTAGTTTTTGAACATGTGATTGGCACAAAGTATACAGAGAGTGACATTCTGCAAGGATAAGCTGAACTAAAAAGAGAAGCAAGCTGAATCACTCTCTTTTCTTCTTTTTTTTAAGCTACCTTAACTGAGTTGCTGCCTTTGAACAAGGCAGTGAACAGTGAGGTCCCAGGCAGTTGTGATACACAGCTATACAGGGATGTAGGCAGAGCTGTGAAGCACATCAAGAGTGATCAAAGACCTTAATGACTTTTTGTTAGATACACCACAAAAGGACAACATTATGACTGCAGTTATATGGACCAAGGTCAAGATACGAATTTGCATCTGAGAGAGAAGGCTTTAAAATAAAGCAACAGCATTGTCCAGTTCTTGACATAACTAATGAAACATCACTTCATAATGCTGACTGTTACTGCCAAACACAAATTTAAGGACAGCTTCTGTTCCCACCCTGCAGTGTTTACTAAGCTAGTCCCCTCCAAAATGGGCTCACTTCTGCAGAGCCAGCAGACTGACTTATTGATTAGCCAAAGGCTGTGTAGCAGAGCAAAGAAGAAAAAATATAGGCTCAATCTCCTCCCCACTCTTTCTATGGGCAACATGCAATGTTTTTTGACTGATCTGTGTTTGAGGCATGGTGCACTGGTCTCAAAGCAGAGGATAGAAACTGTACAGCTACCTAACACACGTGCAGTTACAGCAGTAAAGCTACCTTCACATCATGCTACTTGTTACTGAAAGTTCTGCTACGTAAGATTTTTACTGTATGATAAAGCCATTCAATATCTGAGGCAAGTGTGGCAAGAGAGGAGAGGAAGGGAAATCATGCTGAAATCTGGCAGTATGACAGGATGGTATGGAAAACAAATTCTCTAGAAGAAAGAAAGAAAGAAAGAAAGAAAGAAAGAAAGAAAGAAAGAAAGAAAGAAAGAAAGAAAGAAAGAGAAAGAAA
>JANHFX010012597.1:96233-128162 GCA_027560015.1 Chloroceryle amazona | reverse complement strand
AAGAAAGAAAGAAAGAAAGAAAGAAAGAAAGAAAGAAAGAAAGAAAGAAAGAAAGAAAGAAAGAGAAAGAAAGAAATCATTCAGGAAAGCTTTAAGTGAAGAAATGAAGATCTGTAGACTCAACAGAAAACCTCCAAGTGATCTGATCTGAACATAAGGCAGAGAAGGCTTTTGCAGCAATAAGCAGCAAGGCAAGGAGGAAAACCCAACATAATAAAGTGGAAAAGTCCAATATCTGATTTAAGCCCACTTTTTTTTTTTTTTTTTTTTTCCCCCAGAAAATAAATCCAATCTAAGCAAAGCTAAGAGGAAGGAAAATTAGATACAGAGGTAAAATGTTAGTAACCTTACTCTTTGAATTTTGCAAGAGCGAGCAGTTGCAGAGGTAAGAGTAGCTACACAAAAAGCATATACGTCAGAGAGGCTTTCCTGACAACCTGTGGGTCCACTGAGTGACCAGAGTGGGAATAAAGAACCCTTCAAGGAAAGATCTTCTACAGAAACTGAACAATTTTGGGACATTGATCTTCACTGCAGACTAAGGCAGAAAGTGAGAAAAATACAACGCCAAGCTACTATTCTTAAGAAGTAAAAATCAAGAAACTGTGGGCCTTGCAGTAACCAGACAACCCTCCACCATCTGATTGCCATTAGCCTCCCTACAGAAAAGTTCATTGCCTTTTCACAAAAACCTCCTATGGGGCTTCTCATTTTTCCCTAAATCTCAAGCAGAGCTTCATTCTCTTAATTGTATGATAGTTTTTAGATGGTTTGGAATGGACCATGCACTTAGTGAATCTCTATATGAAGACTGCTGAAATTCTTACCCACTGCAGAGCTCTGGGAGAGGACAGGAGAAGCTCTTTTCCCTGTACAGAGCTGCGCTGCTCTGTCATTACCAGGCAGCACCTCCAGCACAGGAGATATGGAAAACCACAGAACAACATTTCAGTTGAAAGGTAAAATTAAGTCTTTTTCTTTAGGCTGATGTGGTCATTTTCCCTCTTCTGCCATACAAGAAAGGAGTTTCAAAAGCATGTGGAGCTAACACGCCTTGGCACCCATTGAAGCTGGTGGTAAACATCTTTGACTTCTGTGGGGCAGAGTTACAGCACAGCCTTTGCTGGAGGAAAAGCTGGTTGAATATTGCACCTGTTTTGCAACAAGTTTTAAGGAGATTTATATTTGCTGGAACAAACATGCATGTTTTCAAGTATTTTTATGGGAGAGAGATGTGCATCGTCAAAGTTGAAGGTTTTTTACTCGCACCATTTTCTCTCCAGATGCAATAGTCTCTCTCCACTGGAAATTTTGTTGCATCCATAAAGACACAGGAATATGTTTCAGCTCTGACGAGCCAATGGATGCAGGCAATCTCTCCCATCCTGTGTCCTCAAACAAAATTTTATCACAAATAATACAACTGATTTCTACTGCAGCCAGGAAGCAACAGATGATGGAAAAGCCTTCCCTTTGCTGAAAACTTCAGTGACTTCACATCAGCCAGGAAACAAAATTATTCCAGTTCTAGATTTCGAGATAGTGGTCACATCTGGTAGGTGGTACTTGGAGGAAATGGGGGGAAAGAGGCTGGTTGGGTTTTGACTGTTTTTGAAATCCCTGTATAATATTCATCACGTATGTGCTTCATAATCCCATAGCAAATAGACATCATTTTCCCATTTCACAAAGTGGGCCCAGATGCCCACTTGTGCACAGAAAAATTGATCCAGGTGCAGCCTGCAGAGTTTAGAGAGGTCATTTTCAAGACTGGGAAGAGATTGAGGGTGTTGCTGGTAATCGAAGAAGAGATGTTTAACATCTTTCTGACAATAAACAATGCAAATAACATTAGTTCCACTGTGATTCCTCTGGCCTAAAAGTGCTGTTAAGACAATTCTTGTACTTAATATAAATTTTAACCACTGCAGTGTCCTCTGTTGTCTTGGCTGGGTTGTGCAATGTTTAGAGAAGCAAAATTTCCACCAGTGCTAAGGATCACACCACCACTGCAAGTATTGCCTTTTTTGCACTGACTCTTCTTGCCTCTGAAGCCAGCTGCAGTGACTGCAGCCAGTCAGTCCCACCTTCTTGTTCCCCCACCCTGACTCTGCCTGTGGTTTTGAGCAAGCTCAGAGTACCTGCAGTATCTCAGCATGCATCTCCCTCCCCACTCTCCTGTAAAATCAACAAACATCCCCATCTTCCCCATCCCTGTTTCCCTTCTTTGAATGCTTAAAGATCTTGGAACTTGGCGTTGCTGGGGGGATTTCAAAACCCAGCCCAGGCTGAAGTGCCAGATTTGGGTTAAACAGCTGCTGTGTGCTGTCAGATCTACACACTACAATGATTTGTACCAGCTAGAGACATTTGTTTAAAAAATAAAGAGACAGATAAGTTCAGCTCTTCCTCTTCTCCTAGCAAGCTGCTATCATGTGCCTCTCTTAAAAACGGCTTGCTTTGGAATGCATTAGAGCTAAATTATCATTTATGTTTGTCACAGGTATAGCTAATGTGTAATGAGATTTTAGAGTTAATGTTTTGTACAAAGCACTTAGCGGAGCTGGGATGAAATTGGTTCAGGATTCTGATGTGGTGTTTTAATTAAAGATATTTTCCAGTCGGGGCCAAGCAAATGACTTGTCAGAAGATTTTGTACCAATGCAGTGCTGGTCTCAGTTTCTGCTTTTGGATTTTCTTCAGGGAATTAGAGGAGAGAGACTCTGAATCTCATGCAGAAGAGCCTTTCTTAGCTGCAGCCCTTGCAGGAGAAGAAACACAAATTTGATATCTGAAACTTTGAACTAGATGTCAATAGTCTGGCTCAGTGCAGCGTGATGCCAGCCTTAATGCTGCTTTGATTATGTTAACTTGTAACTGCATATTGGTGCAATACATGCACACAGACTGAAAGCAATGGCAAGCCAGGTCCTCTGAGGTGAGTACCGAGCTCTTGTCTGCCATAGCAGGGTTCTGAGCTCTGACTGCCAGCTCCTCATCCCTCTCCTGCTGTGCTGTTGGGCTCAGGAGGCCATGAGAAGACAGGAAAATGGGTGATGTAGACTAAAAAAAAAAAAGGAGAGGAAGGATTTTAAAAAACTGTGCCTGGTAAAACCAGCACAATGATGACTTATTTGTCTCTGGCTTAAACAAATAGGCTTTAGATGACACACTTAAACTCCTTCACGCTTCCTCACCCACCTCTCTAGCCATCAGAGCTGTGATCAAGGCCTCCCTTAGATCCCATCCCCTGCTTTTTGCCCTGCCTCCACCTCCCCAGGTGAGGAAGGGCACTGGCCCCACAGCCTCAGACAGCCCTTCTGGAGGCAGATTCAGTTCCATAGATGCAAAAAAAGCACTGCTGGAGACACATCTAGTATGAGTGTGCTGCTATAACATGGCAGCATCGTTAACTTGGATAATAAGACTGACCCATGGCAAACCACCCTGAATTTGTGTAGCTCCATGATTGGTTTTGCAGTATTTGTGACATAAATCCCATTAGAGCTGCATAGTGCTGAACCTTTCATTAGTACATGTTGCATCATGCTTGCTATGATAATAGAAACAAACACTTCTTTATATCCTCATGATTTCAAAAACATATGTTTGGTTGTTTTTTCTGAGAAGAGCAAGGAGAAAGCTTTATTTTTATAGACAGTATTGATGTTTTAATATGTATGTATAAACTTTTCTTGTATTTTCCTTTTGCAGGTTTTCCCAGCTCAAATTTCATGCCTGTTTAGAAACATATGAGCAGTAAATAGGGATTTTAATCCTAGAAGTAAACTGTAACACAAACTGTGCATTTAGTGACCCCTCTCAGTATGGAAATTCACCTGAGATTCACCTGAGCTGTATAAAAAGATGCCACTGACTAGAATAGAGAGGTGAAGGTGAATTTTGCAGAAATAAATCTCACATTTACAGCTCTACTGAGTGGTCGATACATGAATATGCTGGATATTGTAACATTTTCTTTGCATAAACCTTGCTTGACATCACAGGATCTCCAGAAATTACAAAGACAGAAGGAGACCAAGCTGCCTATTCAGGTCAGCCCCTCAGTGAAACAGTATACTACTCCATAAAACACACTGCAAATTCATTGTACATCTCTTGTCCAGTTGTATGGGTTCTTTACCTGCAAGAGCATTGACACACAGCTTAGTGTGTAGTATTGACCTTTTCAGAGATAGCAACGTGCAAACATGCATGGGGCATCATTTGCTGCCAACAACAATGTTCCAAAATCATGAGTCAGATCTCCCCAACTTTATAAATTATAAGACTAGCTGGAAAAACTGTTAATGCAAATGCCAAACAAATGTGTTAATGGTCTTCTCTGTCTTGCATTTTATTGAGTCTATGGTTTTAAGCCCTCAGAGGGCACTCAGGTTAAATTTTAAGTCTTTTGTTCTCTAAAAGCGATAGAAAATTCTCCTGACATTCCCATCCATTCAATTACAGGACTCAGTTACAGAAACTGGGGAATTATGGTGAGCTCTAAGAGAGGCACCTCCATGGTGCTTCTGAAGTACATCTCTGCCAACATGTGCCGAACTGTATGAATTAAATTCTATGTGAGGGATTGCTGGGCAAAAAGTATTAGCAGATTCCAGAGAGATTGATTTGTGTCCACAGGGGCAGTGCTAAAGCTTCTGAGTTTCCTGCTTACTGCTGCCAGGACACTGAATGAGTTTATATAGATTTAGGTCCCTGTGGTCAGAGATCCCCTGTCTGCAGGGATCATGGAGTAGAAGGGAAGAGGAAGTCTGGGTTGGTGAAGAGCCAGGATAGTGAGTCACACAGGGACTCCCCATCCTTGATGTGATTGGCACCTGGGAGGGAATTGAACACTCCGGTGGAGAGGATGAGGGAGTATTTCGGCGATGCAGGTAATGCATGCCAAGCACCTACACCTTCCTCTCTCTGAAGGGTGAAAAGAGATTTTAGCACATGGCAATGGCACCATCAGGTACACTGTGGTTCTGAGCAATGGAACTGGGGCTTAGGCACGTTCACTCCCATAAGGTGATTATTTCCCCCTGCTGCACTGTCTCTTTTGTTCCAGAAAGCTTCATTAGCTTCTAAGATTTGTCTCTTTCCATCCCAGAGTTAGAGCTTTTGGACCCTCCAAGTGTCTGGCCTTGAATCCTGCTACATGTTGGGGTGTCAGAGATGTTCTGGAGGCTGCAACCATCAACTCCTCCATGCCCCACTACTTTAGCACATTTGGCTGTGCCCTTTGTCAGCCTTCACTTAGTGCCTTGACACCAGAGTTTTCATACTAAAAGTGGCATTTCCTGAAAGCCTCATTTGATTATTCTCACGCTGGTGAAAAACTTCCTATTCTATAAAGCAGTGCATTTTCCAAGCCTCCATAGCAGGAGTCATCTTGCTCCAGACATGGATTCCTGGGCAGAAGATGCTGGTGGGATGCCCTGGTTGCAGCAGCTGCTTACATCAGTGTCTGTTTAACAAGCACAGATGGAAAATGCTGTTGTTTTCCCCTCATTGATCACTGACCAAAGCATCTGATGTGCTAACAGAAGAGAAGAGCCACAGGGGAGCAAAGTTGCTGTTCCTACAGCTTTAGTACTTCCTATCACATCTCAATTTCTTTAGAAGTTACCGTACCGTTCTTCAGGCTGGACATTGTAGCTGTACTGGCCCCTCATGACAGGCCTGTTCTGGCACAGGAGCACTTTCAGCAATCAGTTTGGCTCAGGTGTCAGGGGACACAGGTTTCTCCCAGTTTCGGGGCCTATTTGTCCTTTAACTGTGTTTTTTAAAAAAAATTTGTTTCTTTCCCAGTTGCTGGCACAGGTGGCTGGAGTACTCCACACAGTACTTCTGTTTCAGGCAGATAAAGACTTCTTTAACTGTCAATATCTACCAGCTCTGTCCCTCTGCCATTTTTCTTTTGTTGTTTTACACAGACATTTACAAGTGGCTCCCTCTCAAATTTCTGCTGAAATGAATAATGTCAGCTGAGCCTGTAAATCTATTTCCCACTGAAGGGGGAGGAAGGCATCATAGGCACAGGAACACCACTGTAGAGGCTGAGGAGGACACAATGGCAATTAGGCTGAACAATTCTGGCAGCTTTCCGCAATTCCTCCTCTCCTCCGCTGGCAAGGTGCTCCTCCACTGCCCATGCAGCCTTCCCAAAGAGGGTTTCCCGCAACGCTCCACTCTTTCCAAATGCAGCAAATCCTTAATGGGTGGTGCCCTTCAGTTTGAGGGGCCCCACTGATCCCCTGGAACCTCATCAGCTCAGGGTCTTGTTTCTTTATTAAGTTGCCTCCCCAGGTGAGGTTTCCCTCCCCCTTTTCTGCTTTTGCCCATGCTAAAGCATCATTGCCTGGAGAGATGTCAAGGTGTCTCTTAGTCTGAGAGCAGCTTCAGCAATGGTTGAAGGGGACATTGCTGCTAGTCAGCCCCTTTGCCTATTGGTCACAGCTTGGCATGCTGGGTCAAGGTGCCACCCCGTCCAGAGTCTCAACTCTGATGGATGCTGATCCAATACAGGGAGCACCGCTACGTCTGTGGGGTGGTGGAGGCAACTGGGTGCAAGGTCAGCTCTCCTGCTGCTGCCAGTTTCTGCACAGGAGCTAACAACCTCTCATTTATGGACACCTTCCCTGGGAAATTGGCCCTGGAACCTGGCCTCATGTGGGCTGCTACCCTGTTAGGTCACTGCAGTGGGACCGCCACAGCAACCTGTTCAAATAGGCACCGCAGTGCAGCAGGCAGCCTCTTCTTTCCAGGGCCCTCCCCAGTCACATCTGCGGGCAGGGGTGCTCAACAGAAGGATGTGCCTGAAGAGCTAGACCACACTTAGAAAGCTCCTTAAATTGTTATTTTGATCTCTATCACTCCTCAGTAACCTGCATTTTGTTTAAAGGCAGCTAAGCTTTATGTATGTAAAACCAGCAGGTGCCTTTCTGCCTATAGGTAACTGATTTGCATTTTCCCTGGCTGCAACACACTGCTGAGAGCTTACCACATGGGATGCTATGAATGGCTGCACCAAAACTTCCTGGTTCCCACTCTCCTTCTCTTCAACCCTGCTATACTTGTCGTGACACGGACTCTCATTACAGGACATGCGGGTTTTTTCTTGTGTGCAAAGCTTTCCAAAACCCACAAACTCACGACTGCTCATGTGGCAAGGCCCAGCCTGGTTGTGCAGCCAGGAGTGGTTTATTATGAGAAATGGTCTGTCAGCTGCTGCAGATTCGCAGTAACATAAATGTGTTGTCTGCAGAAACAACAGTGGAGTGAGGGGAGGCAGGGAAATATTAGCTGTGAGTGGGAGGGTGAAGATAGGGGGAGTGGAGGTCAGAGGAAGTGTGGGTTTGGAAACAAGATCAGAATGTAATGTCATTGGTCTGTGATTTTTTTTGTTAAGTAAAAAAGGCAGATAAAACTGGATGGTTTTAACATGGGTAAGTGTTCAGAAACTCCTTCCAGTGCTAGTAATTTATCTGTATCAGTTCTGCCACCCACCTCCCATCACCACTGCTCATTGGGGCACGAGGTGCTGTGGTGGCAGTGGGTCACTTGTTTCTCAGCTGTCAACTCACGATCAGAGGTTGCTATTTTTTGAGACTTTGAGTAAATTGGAGAAAAATCATTGGGTCCTTGTCTGGCTGCTGATCAAATCGAAGTCTCACTTCAGTGTGGGAAGCCTCAGAAAAGGTTTTAAGTACATAATATTTGTCACTGACTTTGCGGGCTCCATTGCTCTTACCCCTAATCTTCCTCACTTGCTCATGCTGTGCATGCAGAGGCAGGGAGGGATGATAATGGACTTGTAGTTGTACTTGCTGTTCCCATAACAAATGGCAGGACCTTCACATAAATTGTTTGAACATGTAACACTGCTCTTATTTCTTAATGATAAGGGCTTAGGAGCTGCCCTTTTCCAAAATGAAAGAAATGAACTAAATGTTATCTCTTTGTTTTAAAAAATGATCCCTGCAACTACAACAACAAAAAGCCATTACGATGATCCTTAAAGGTCTTGCAAGTTTTTATGGGAGAGATTTTCCACTCACCAGGTCTGGCTTTGCTCCCATTTTCTCTCCCTCTTCTCATACCACACTGCTCAAGCATTCTAGGGCAGCTTGAGCTCCTAGATACAGCTGAGCTGAACATGCTTGCCCTGGAGGACCTGTCAGAGGTCAGACCGCGAGGGAGAAGTAACTCCTTTGGATACTGTGTCTAAAGCCAAGTACTCTAGCTCTTGCTCCTGTCCCAAGTGCATCCATCATCAATTACATATCTACACTCAGTGTTTACACAGGTTTCTTGTTTACTATTAAATATTTACTTCAAGGCTCTTCATCTGCTGTTAAGCCCAACAGTAGTGTCTATCATTTATGCCAAGGAAATAAAATTTCACCATAACCTTTTTGTACTATGGCACAGATCTATTAAATGGCTGGTGCTGGGCTCATGCCAACCCATGGTGAGCTGTCTGCTGACTCTTGCCTGGATAGTAAGGGTACATTTAAACTTAAAAATGTCTGAGTCTAAAGAAATAAACTGCTCCTTTATCATACATTTAATTGATCTCTATATATATTGAGGTAGTAGGGAGAATTTATGACAAGATATCTTAAGCAGCATATACAGACTCACACATGTATGCACACACACATATACAGGTTTGCATTGATGGGCCTGAGACAAAATATGCGATGATGGGAAGTCACTTTACTGCCATCCCAAGACGGAGCTCAAGCCCTTGGAGCTGCTTTCATGATCTCTGGAGCAGAAGGCCTGGAAACTTAACCCATTTGATTTCTGCACAGCCCTTCTAGCTTAAACATGCTTATGTAGGTTAATGCACACACCTATTAACTTTCCCACTGTCAACTGCTGTTAGTGTAGCTGCTTAATGCCCTGCTGGGAGGGAGATGGATG
Source organism: Chloroceryle amazona (assembly GCA_027560015.1). Lineage (NCBI taxonomy): Eukaryota > Metazoa > Chordata > Aves > Coraciiformes > Cerylidae > Chloroceryle > Chloroceryle amazona. Next base: position 119,225 of record JANHFX010012597.1, on the reverse strand, counting down.
GGTTCCTCCAGATGCTGTATTGATGCTGCTTTTTTTAGTTCAGCTCCGGGGGATGCAGATCCTAGATGTCTCTCCTGCAGCTGTGTGTGGCCATGGAAAGCAGTCCGTATACATGCTCTCTCACCTTAGATTTCCAATTTAACAACATTCCAGGCTATTCTTAGGTATATTAAGTGGAAATAATGTCCTTCCCAAAGTAGATATGCCTAACTGCTTCCCAGGTAGGAAAAAAAAGAGCCTCAGATGGCTTCAGTTATATGGGCTGAGGCCAGCTGCAGAAGTGTGAATTGGCTCCCCAGTTACAAGAACTGTCAGCCAGCCCTGTGACAATCCACTAAACCATGCCTGAAACCTGGAGTGGATATGAGGAGGTGACAGAAGCAGAGGGGGAGATAAGGGAAAAAGAAAGAGGGCAATGCATGCCTGAGAAGAACTAGGCATGTGAAGGTAAAATCTTCGTCTCTGTCTGGAGGCCTTATGAACTAACTGAACAGCTGCTATTAAGAGCAGCTTCTTTCAGTGCATGCTGTATCAGATATTTAGCATGGCTGTGTCTTAGTGATGTGTTTCCTCTCACAGGACTGTAAGGAGATGGTCAACATCTGCATGTAGTGAAAAGCAGGTGGATTTACATAGCAATCTGGGTGGCAAAAAAAATTATTTTGTCCCGGCAGGAGTTAATATTAATGTATTTTTCACTGTCTTCCTTCTGATGTATCACAAAATTGGTCTATGCAAAGAAGTAACAGGGAGAGAAGGGGAGAGAGAGGGAGACATCTAGAGCCAGTGCAGATGGGAGGCATGGCTGAGTGATGAAGAATGAAAGATGCTGATGAGGCTCAGGCCACACATGAAGGGTTGGCTACCCTTCCTGACCCTCCCTAACCATGGAGAATGACAGACTTTGACAGGTCTGTGGCTGGAAGGGTCTTTTTCCACTCATGTCTGTGTGCAAGTACCATAAAACTCTGGGGTCAGTGCCACCTTCCAGAAGAAAATTCCAGTTGGCAAGAAAGAGAAGTGGGTTTTATTTGGCCCCATATAGAGCTGCTGGAGTGCTGTGTTCCCACTGCTGAGCTAGATAGTTGTGTGGAAAGTTTTCCAGCTGCTGGACACACACTGCTGGAGCAGCTCCACCACCCTTGCTCAAGAAACCCCTGTCTTGGAGATACAACCTGCTTCAAGTGGGCTGCAAGTGCTTCCAAAACCTAAGCAAATTCTGCTGTGCTGAGGTGTTACTGCTTTGTATGATTAATTTCTAAGCTCTTATTGACAGTTACCCTAAACTAAAATGAATAGGCCACCAGATGCAGTACAAGGTCAGTATAGCTGAGGGTGTTTTGGTGGCGGATGTTGGAGAGACAGGCAGTGTATCCTGACCCAGACCTCACTCCTGCTGCTTATCTTGGGTTTGCAGTGGGCAGAGGGGAAAGCAGTGCTGCTCACCAGTGCTGCTATGAATGTCTTCAGGGTCTCAGTATATCTCTGCCCTGTACCTAGCTCCTGTGCAGCCCAGGAGAGCTCTTGCCACAGCATGGGGACATCCAGCCATGCTGGCCAGAGCAGACAAAATGTCTTCTCAGTGTGCTCAATCTGGATCTAAACTCTTCAAAGCAACTGCAGTAGAATGGAGGATCTAGCTGTGCTTGCTTGGCCTTGGGGTGGTGCTGGGCTTCTGTGTCTTATTTTCACACACACACAGCCTCAACTGTGCCTTAAGGCTGGCCAGTTTTGGCAGGCGGGTTGCACAGGGAGGAGGAAAGCCCAATGGGTCTGCCTGAGTGGGTCTCTTTTGCCTGCACTGACTTGCAGGGCTCTGTAGTGCATATCTGGCAGGGAGTCTGCTGCCATTTAGGAGAGAGGTAGTCATCCTCACGCGCCCGCACCTCCCTGGGTTTGCATAACCACCTCATCCCCAGGCTGGGGGAGATGAAGGCTGGACAAATGTGCCTGGTTGTAGCTGTGGCATCCCAAGCTTGGGGCTGTGCTCCCAGGGGAGCTGCTCTGCACTGGCCTATTTAGGCACTTTCCTTTGCCTAATTGGGGTTGCTGGGGATTGCGCATGTCATCCAGCAGAGCATGAAGTGACATGACAACAATTGTCACGTGTCTCTGGTCTTCCCTATTCTCCATGAAAGAAGTCTGGACAGAAGAGTACCTGGGTTTTTCATCCCACAGAAAATCATGTGCGGACAGGTGTACGTGCATCTGTGGTGGCACATGCTCAGGGGAGACACAATCAGAGCCATGCTGTTTGCATGCAGCTGGAAAGGGGCAGACCTGAAGCGGTCCCTTTCTGCAGGCTGTGCTTGGGCTTGGAGGCAGCTCTGACCTCTTCCATTCCCCTGTGCTCTGCAGCCAGTGAGCATAAACACAGAGGGTATGCTAACACCCAGAGCAGGCCGGCATTTATTTGGTTTGCATGGTGGATTTTGATGTTTTCTGAGGGTAGGAATGCTGCCTGCTAGTTCACCTCCTCTAGCACAGCTGCACCTCTCTGTCCTAGCCCCAGCTGCCACAGCTTAGCTTTGCCTCAAAACACATTCTTGTGCTGGGAGCAGTGCCTCTGTGCTCTCAGATGGAGATTGGCTTTTAGATGCCTCTGCCTGCATGGCATCTGCTTCCCTCTGCCTCTTTAATCCTCTGCATTTTCCATAACCTAAAATAAACCAGTAACAAATCTGTGATGCACTTCTCCAGCCAAGGGGACAAATCTGGGGCTGTGGTGTTTTGCACCTACTGTGATTTCTGTAGCAGTCTGTCTTTCTTTTTCTTTTCTCTCTCTCTCTCTTTTTTTTTTTTTTTGTTACACAGAAGACTTGTGAGAAATGTATTCTTATGTCAGTAACATTCAAAGGCAAAAAGAAAACCTGCCAGAAGAGAGCCTTAAAAGTCTGACATATTATCATTCAGAGAAGAATTTTCAGTAGACTTATGCTGGAATTTTTCCAAAAAATAAATTCTACAGACTTTTAAGGGAGAGCTTTTAGATTAATGGAAATATTACTTAAATTAAAATTCATCCTATTAAGCCATCAATTCCATTGTCATTGCAGCATCATGTGTTTAATGATAATGACATGCACAAATAAAAAGGAAGAAACCTATTTGTTTTATTGTGCTGAAAGCTGAGTATGGTCTATTGTGGAAAGTTAAATACAAGCCAGAGTGCAAACAAGGCAGGATCAACAGAGATGTGGTTAAAATGCACTTGCAAAAGGTGTATTGCACAGTACTATGTATGGGAAATGCTAAAAAAACACATCTGGGCTTGTATTTTCAATGAACAGTCTTTTTTTTTTTGTCTTTTTTTTTTTTAATTTTAGTGACTTCAGAAGGAAGTTGCCTGAAGCTCACAAGCTCTGTCCCTTTGTTTTCAGAGCCTCACAGAGAGGAAAGTGGAACCCACACTCCAGCTGGACATGTCACAGCCTCACTCTTGTGCCAAAAAAAAGTGGGTATCTTAGAAGAGAGCTGCCAAATTCAAACCATGTCTTGAGCTTTCTTCATTTCCAGGATGAGCTCTCACTAAACTAGATTTCATGTCACCTGAATCAGGACTTTCTTCTTCTTCCATCCAGGCTGGACAACCTGAGTGACAGCCCTGTGGGCCTTTTGGAGCCTCTGCTTCCTATCCTGGTGAGAGGCCATGGGTGGAGGGACAGGTGAGTGAGTGAATGGGAAAATACAACGAGCTTCTAAATCTTCTGCTTTTTGGTATGATTTATGCTGGATTGGAAGGGTGGAAGGCAGGGTGTCTACATTTTTTGATGTGTCACTTGTCAGCAGGTGACAGGGCCTTTGCTTGGGATGGATGTGAACTTGGCTGATCTACTGTAGGAATTTTCATCTTGAGCCACCCACTGTGGTGCAGGTGTGTGTCCCCAGGTGTTTCGTGTGCTATTGGTGCCCTGGGGAGAATGGACAGCAGAAACATCCCAGGGAGGAGGTGGGTCTCTAGCAGATGGGAAGGACCGTGTCATTATTTGAAAGGGTGGCTCCTAGGAGCCAGGCCATGTTAAGCAAAGATTGATTAGGCTAGCCCATGTGAGTGCTGTCATATCACAGCCATCAGTGCTGCACTGCATCCCCACACCTGAAAGTTTTTCTTGGGCTTCTCATGACAGCTGTTGTGTTGTTGTACACTGGGGTGCCTCGTGGCTCTTCCCTGTGTTGCTTTGGAGAATCTGGCTCTCCTTGTGGCATCCAGCTGCAGATAGAACTGGATTCCCTGAATCCTTGTTGGTGGGCTGCCAATCCAGAGGACAAAGTCCATTATTTAAAGCAACACTTATAAACACATCCCCCACAAAGTTCAAATATGAGGGTTTTACATAAGGCCGTGAAGGATTTCAGGGCAACATCTACATGTGCATAACTGCAGTGAAGCTACTTAGTGATTCAGTTCAGCCTCCAATCCATAGACTGAAGCAAATTATTCAACAGAAAAAAACAGCACAGAACTTGAAAGGTGAGAGGTATCAGTGCCCACTGGTATCTTCCATACCCATGTCAACACTCATGGTCATGATAACTCCAGTAACAGTGATAGCTACCTCTCACCTTTCAGAAGACAAACCAGCTGCTGTTATTGTGGACACAGGAGCTGCATCTCAGGAAGTTTGCCACCCACTCTGTGGAAAGGAAAGAGCAGGTTTATCTGGCTCTCTGAGTAGGTTTCCCTTGCTGCGTTTGTCCTTCACTGAAGGTGAAAGGATCTTAGGGTAGGAAGCCAGTTCCCAGTGGAAGGCTACATTCACTGCAAGTCCAGGTCTTAGACTCCCCCAAACCTTGGAAGGTTTGACCTGGGGCTTGTTCTTCTCAGTCTTTGGTATGCAAAATGAAAAGTACTTTTCTTGCTGAGAGTAAGAATACCTTTGAGGCTAAGTTCTAAGGTTAAGACATCCATCTGGCCTTCTACATCTGCATGAATTAACTGTCTTCAGCACAAATTTGAAACACTGCAAATGCATCATTGTGAGAAAATGTTTTGAGAACAGCTTCAGGAGTGCTGAACATACTGCTACTTTTACAGAGGCAGGGTTCACAGACATTTCACTGCAACTGCTGTTCAGGCTCAGTTACCACAATCTCCCTTTCAAGTCACTCTTTTGTTTCCAGGTTACTTCTTTGCCACAGAACAAGTATTCATTTTTCACCAGTAACACAAGATGTTTCTTCCTTAGATTCCCTTGAGTGGTCCTTGCTTGTGGTCAATAAAAGAGAAGTTCATAGTGAGTCTGACTCCTATGTGTTGTCACAGCTACTTTTCCATAGCTCGATTTCTCAGCCTCCTGAGGCAGGAGTGGGCTTTCTCTCAGGGGCACTGCAGCTCATGTACAGTTGGTTTTGTTCCTTTTTTCTGCTTTTAGCAAAAAGCTAAATGCTCTTCCCCATGTTCCTCATGAAATTGTTCTTGATTTCATTTCTTCCTTCTGCTCCCCTTCGATCCTCAATCTTGGTTCAAAGGGACCTTGTGCCACCAGACTACTTCACACCTTGTGCAACTTCACTTCTGGGGAAAGAATGGGCAGTTTGTGCATTCCCATCATCACCAAGGGCTTCCTGCAATGGAAAATAGCTCAAGGTTTCTGAGGCTCCCTTCACCCATGACGAAATTAGCCTGTGGGCAGATGTACAATCAGCACATCTCTATTTGTCTTGGCTGTGAGCCCTTTGAAGCCATTATTGTCTTCTTTGGGAAACCAGTGAATTGCTTTGTATTACCCTCTGCTTCCCTGCACTCAGACTGTCTGCTTTGTAGGATCCAGTATGCTTAGTGCAGTCCCAGGGTGAATTTAGTCCTTTCCTTTTTAGCAGACTCTTTTCTCCATACAGCATAATTATTTATTTATTTGGGGGGGGGCCGTGGTTGCTATTTTCACTTTGGAAAAAGACCTGTTTATAGGCCTGTATTGGTACACATGGACTGTTTCTCATTTGAGAAGTGGGCATGGCAGTCCTTTCACCACTCCTAGGGACATTTTGAAGAAATATGTTAAACTATCTGGTCTGTATGATTAGTATATGTGATTACTGGACGTCAACCAGGTAGGTATATGTAATAAGGCAGTGTAGGATGTTAAGATGGTCCTACTAGCTATGGGAAAACTTATCACTAACAAATGCTTGGTGGTCACTTTGAGAGAAGAGGTAAACCTTGTACTTTCCTGGCTCACCAGGCCACTTGAGAGCAGGAAAATACCTCCTGTGGGTCATGCAGCAGTGTGAAGCCAATGTCCCATGGGGGAAGAGTTGAAACTCCATCCAGTACATCTAAGCAGCACTCATGTCTAATCATTGCTAATCCAGTGAGAGTAATAAGTAAGAATGGAGTCCTGCATGGATTTATTGGTCTGAGGGGATACCACTGGCAGAGATAAAGCAAGGGACAATATTTACCAGAAATAAATTTTGACATTTATGGAAACTCAGAGTAGTTATTCCCATCTATTTTCAATAGCTACAAGAGCTACCTGGAAGCCTCCATTTCCTAAAGAGTAATAAGTTTTTCTTTTAAGCTAATATTCTAAAGGGATAGAGTAAATTAAAGTTTAATTTAAAAACTGTTTTTTTTCCTCCTGGAAGGTGAACAGTATTTTTCACTTACACTGTTGCAGTCCATCATAATGTGTTTATTTGCATGTGTAATTTGGTTATCTGTCATTATTTCAAGCAAATATTACTCGTTTTTGATGAGTAAAGAACAATTTGGGCCCTAGTCCTTTACATTAATCTCATAAATTAATCCTACAGGATAAAATCATGCTCCCATTCATGGTAACAACAAAACTTCCAAAGATGTCACTGGGGCCAGGGTTTTACCTGCTGCTCATATGCTTAAACACACTTCTGAGGGTTTTGCAGAGCCCACATTTTACTAACCACCTGTGTGCCATGGGCTCTCTGTGTTCAGCCAGCAACTCCTATCCTCCAGTAGTGATGTGAAGACCTCAAGAGAACAAATCTGTTCAAAAATTCTAAGTTCTGTTGCAAAAATCCTGACCTGCTTTTCATCTTGCATGAGATAAACATGTTAAAGAAGTGAAATCTAAGCTGTCCACACCATTAGCACATGGTGGCTACTCAGGGTCAGTGTTTCCCTGATCAGTAAGGCAGGGACTGATTTCTGCTTATATAGGTCTATCTTGCAGCAAGAGAGAGAGATATTATGAACATAGGAAAATCTGATATGGAAAAGCTGGCAAGGGAAACTGTTCAGTATCTAAGGACTAAAATATACGCATGCATTTGGTGAACAGTATATTATGTAGCCCAGAAAAAAATGTATTGAAACATATCAGAATTATGAAGTAAAAATACTGGGCTATGGATGGATGGTGTTCTCCAGCTGAATAAATATCCTTTGTGGTTGGCTTGGATTTCCTTTATCTCTTTATTTTTCACTCTCACTATTCAGTAGGGGGGTTTTGGATTTTCTGGACTCTGCAGAGGATCAGTCATTTTCTCCCTGTGGCATTCTCAGCAGAGAATCTTTATTCTGTGAATATTCGCAGCTGACTGAGTGCACCAAAGTGCTCTTATTCTTTTTGTTTCCTGAAAAACTTAGTTGTAGACAGGAAAATCAGAAAGGAGGGTCAGCTAACTGGGCAGGTCCCTGTAGGGAACTCATGGACCTTGCTTTTGTTGAAATTGCTTGGAGCTTCATGATGTTAATCTTTTCCACCTGATAAGTTAACCTGATAAAAGAGGTCATAGTTAGTTTTTACTGAAAGGTGAAAATGGTTGGTTTGGGTTTTTTTGTTGTTGGTAATGCAGGATGGGCTCCTCCACAAAAACATACAAATCCTGACCACAGCCAGAACCAAAATGCAGATGACAATGTCCTTGCACACAGCTTTCTGCCAGCAATAACACGAAATGACTTTTCTGTGTGTGTGTCTGTCCCGGCAATAAATTCCCAGTTGCTTCTCTTTTTTATGTGGACTATTGCCACTGATGCAGGCACAAAGCAATAACAAAATAAGCTCACCCCTTTGCACCTGCATTTCCTTGCCTGCATTTAGGATGGAAGCAGGAAAGCATCCTTTGCAAAGGGGTGTGCATGAAGGACAAACAACTGCATCCAAACAGTAAGAGTTTCTGTGCGCAAAGTGGAGATCATCTTTCTTCTACTTCAAATAGCGGCTGCCTACTCTGCAAATTAATCTTTGCATGCCTGAAGATGGGCACCCAGAAAATGAACTACAGACAATGGCAGTGTGTGACAAGCTTAGATTAGGAGCAGTATGTCACAACCAGGGATGATATCCATTTCTGAACTCTTGGACAAGAAATACTCATTGACATTAGTGGGGGCACAATGTGGGCCTGGATTGCCCACAGCTACTATATTAAATGATTTGTAACTCAAAAAGTTTTGGATGAAATTTATTATTCTGCACCCAAGACATCAGTTTGCATGACATTTAGCTGAAGACAAACTCTGAAGAAGTGATAAACTAGTGGGAGGCAGGGGAGAAAAAAAAAAATTAAATCTAGGTAATTTTATTAATGATTTTTTTAGTGTAAATACCTCCAAAACAAGCTAGGTACTAGAAGATGTTTTCATTGTTAAGTAAGGAGAAAATCCCTCTTATTTCTTATCATTGACATAGGTCCATAGCTGACCTGACAGAGTTTCCTAGTAGTCCATTGATCTGCTGATGGTGCTAGTCAAGAATATTGTCCCCTCTTCTATCTTCAGGTATATGTCTGTGTTGACATGTCATTGAAATGGCTTCTTCAAACGCTGTTTTTTTTCAGCTTGGACAAAATAGAAAAACAAAATAGAAAGAGCAGTCCCTCCTTAATACAGAAAGAAAAATGGAAATAAATGTTACTTTAGAACATTTAAAGTGGTTAAAGTAGCAATCAACACAAAGCGAGTTTTATCTATTTTTAAAAAACAGTCCCCCAGTGGGAGGTGAAATATTTCGGTCCAGTCTCCCTTAACATTTTGATGAGATTTCATGGCTCTTTCATTCATTTATGGTAATGCATCAAATTATGCTTTAAGGAAGTTAGAAATGAAGACAAGAGATGCTGCTTGTTTAAAAGGATTTTGCATAAATGCAGTGACTTTTAATTTTGCATTATGCTAGTGTTTGATGATGCAATCTAGCAGTGAATAAGATGCTGGCGTATGCTCTGCAAGCTTTTCTTCTATTGATAAATGTCTTTGCTGCCGCAGATATGTGCATCTTTGTCCATTTTTGTCCAGCTGTGTGTGGTAGTACAGAGCCATCATTTTATTCTTTGGGCAGATAAAAGTCCTGAATATATAGACCAGTCATTTATTATACTTAGTAGCCTTATAAAAATTTGTGAGTGTTACACTGATATATCAGGACAGGGCAAGAGATTTGGATTGTCTGATGATCAAAATAAACATTTATAGGAGCATCTATTGTGCAGCATTTTGGTGTTCTTTCTTGTCTGAATCTAAATAACCCTTCAGCTATGTATATAAGCAATAGCTAAGATATGTTTTCATAACTGCAAATGGCAACCCTGCAAGGATTGTGCTGCTCTTTTGGCAAATGATGTTTTCTCCAAAAACAATTTTGTAGAAAATTAATTAATTATTTAACTTGTTCTTCTACAAACAAAAAGAACTAATATTATTTTCTCTTTTCTTTTTGGTGTTCCATTTAGAGGCCTGGACTTTGTGATATTCTTCCTTAAACCACAATGATCAGTTTGGTGAGTGTGTTACAATACTCTCCATTTGACAAGTCTCCTGCAATACCCTTCAGAGAAGTGGTAGCTAACAGGAGTCTGGGAAAGTACTCAGGGCTGTGAGAGTGTTTTTGTTATTTTCTGGGCCTGGTTATCATGAGGAGGTGGGGCAACAAAGGAGATTTCACTTCCCTGGTCCCTCTCTGCTCACAGGTATTTCAAGGGTACAGGCAGAAATGCCACTGAGACAGTACTAAACCCCAATGCACTAGGACTGGGTATGTCCATCCCATGTGAAAACATGGTCCCAGACGCCTTAGGTCAATTTTTGTCATCAGGAACAATGGTGATGCCCAGGTCCATAGAGGTCTCACACTCTCTGGTGGTCTGGGAGCCGCACACCCCCTAAGCCCTCCTGAACAATAGACCCAGCTGTGTGGGTTGGGAAGTTGGGTGATCAGCATTCATGGGAGGTTGAGTGACCCGCATTCAAGTGCTGCCAGTGATGAAATGCTGCAGCATCTTGAGGTCAGACAGCAACGTTTTAACTAAGAATAAGCTGAAGGTCTTGATGTATCATAGTAGTAGGCCAAAATGCACATCACTGATTAAAAGCAAGTATTGCGTGTGGTAGCTCATAAATATAACACTTGGCATCTTGCTCCCTTCTGGTAGACCTACATACTGGACAGTTTTAACTCTGTTTTAATGCTGCCATATCTATGACTGAAATCATAATATTTATGCAGAGTACTTTTTCAAGAAGCTTACTAGATATGAAAACAGGGTTTGCCCCTTTCATGGAAGCAAGCTAAAGGTCAGAACTACAACGTTTCAAGCTACATTCTGTGCTCTTTTACACAGCTGTAATCTTGAGTTGTGCCACTGAGGACAAGCAACTGCTCCAGACTTACAAGGATATAACTGACAGTAGAATTTAGCTTAAGGTTGACAAAGATCAGCAGAAAAGGAGCTGTGAGGGTGGAATTTGGTACTCATGATGTAGCTTCTATCTTCAAGGGATGCAAGATCCCCAAGATTTATTCGTAGTGTTTCAGAGCATTATTGAAATTAGGCTTAATTATCTGTGTAATTTGCTGGAACCAGCACTTTAGCATTTTTGATCAAGTATATGCCATTAATTTTAAAGAGAGATGTATCAGGCTGCTCTCAAAAAGTAAAATAAAAAGATTTAAACTGCATATTTCAAAAGTTTCAAAGTTTGTTGGTTGAGTCTCTTTTCCCCTTCACAAACAAACAGTCCATTTGCAGTTTGTTCATATGGAAGAAAGTTCACATCACCCCAGAGGGTTATTCCAGCAAGCAGGGAAAGGAAACATCTCTCCGTTCCCAGGCTTGCTGAACTCTGCCATCCCTCTTCCTTCTGTCCTTGCTCCAGCCCCACGAATATTGCCTGGAAACAGCACTGGCTGTCCATGGAGGAAGGAGCAGAAGACAGAGCTGTGAGCAATAACCCACTCATTCCTTCACAGAGCTGAAAGTGCAAAAGGCTTCTGTTCATGCTTGTACCCCATTCTTTCCATCCAGATGCACTTCACAGGTACCACTGAGTTTGGAAGCATCAGCTCCATGCCTAACCTCTGTTTCTGCACTCTCTTCTTGCCAGCCCTCTGGTGAGGTGTAGCTTGTGGTCACCTGAGCTCCCAGCAGTGAGAGATGTTCTTGTGCTGAAAACAGCAGTCACACCGAGGCATAGTGGACCTTGCTTTTCCACTGGTTTCTGTGGAAACTTTAGAGAAGACCCTTAACCTCTTTGTCATACATTAAATAGCAATAATGATTCTTCTCTCCTTCTGAAGGAGTGCTTTGAGGGTACAGTCATTAATATGTATGAATAGGTTAAAACTTACATGAACACTGTAACAGTGAGGGCTAGAGGAATGCTAACACAGCCAGGTTATTAGCTGTCGTTTTGCCAGACCTCTGCCCAAGCAAGCCTTTTGTTTTCAGGGCAGCTGCTGAGTGGTGGTTTTCTGTGGCCAGCGCTTCTCTAGGTCAGATTTGCACTTCTTTTTTTTTCCTTTATATCCTCTCACCCACCACCTCTGTGTAGGTCTCCAGTGGCACCACATGGAGGTCAGCACATCATTTTGTGAGGCAAGCAGTAAATATAAAGGGAGTATGCTGTTATTGAAGTGTTCTGTGTCCTGGCTCAAATGGCTGAGAAGCATCAGTTCAGACTTTCCCTGTAAGTGATTAACTTTTGTTTGCGCAGGAGACAGAGCCACGGTAAGAATGCAATTAATTACGTTGGCAGCCCAGCCAGGCCAGCAGTCAGTGGTGCTTTCACTTGCAGCTTCTGGCTCTGCAGGTCTGATTTTAGAGTAACTAATTAAATGCAGGTGCAGACTAGAAGACTTGTTGAGTTGTGCATTAGCACAGTGTCTTCTTTTCTGTGTTTCCAGGCATTTGTAGCTCACAAGCAGGTGCTTGATGCTACAAATAATAATAGAGTGCTGATGACGGAGGTAATTAATCCTTTATTATTCTGGTGTGATAGGCTGCTGCTAGGGCTGTCATTCAAGTACTTCTCATGCAAAAATGTGTCTTGGAGGTGAAAGAACACAGAGTAGGTGAAAGACTGAATAGCGTTTTAATGGATTTTCTGCTGTTATGGGCACAGATACATCTTCAGGCTTTTGGCAAGGTTGTCAAGACCTGGTAGTTAAAACTCAAGACCAGACATGCATTACACAGTGTTCTGGGCCCTGTTTTTGCCTTGCCAAGGCAATTTTAGCAAGCAGCAGCTTGAAATTAAAATTCAGGCTGGTTCAAATGACACATGGACATAGGAGGGAAATGCAAGGCCATAACCATGGCTAACTGTAGGTTTTCTTTGCTCTTTTCCCTCTTCTCGGACATCCTCAGTCAGTCACTGTCAGTAACAGACTACCAGCCGCAGTGGGCCTTAGGTTAATCCCAGTGATGTTCCTCCTGATGGTGCAGAAGGCAGTAGTCTTGCCATAAGGGAGACTGGCTTTGAGTGGAGGTAACACAAATGTCTAAGGAGCTGAAAAAATAGCAACTACTATTTTGGGTTATTTATTACCAATAACAAATGCTGCAAAACAGTGTTAGTTGCTGGTAGCTTTCTGTTCCCCAGGATCTTTAAGGATTTTAAAGGATCTTTACTGATTCAACTTAAACTTCAGGCCTCAAACATCTTTTCCATTTAAAATTAAGGGTGAATTATGAAAACATCGGTCTTCTGCTTTTAAATTGTCATTTACTTGCTTGTAACACCCCTTCCTCCCAGACACGGGAATTTTGTGATTATACAAGATGGCAAGGAAGAAATAAACTTCTGCTCTAGAAGCCCCACGGAGTGCCAAGCATTAGGAGACTCAACACAAGAAAAAAACAAAACAAAACATAATATATGTGTTTATTCTAAATACAGTAGTGATTTCATGCTCTCCTTGTTACTTCATGATGAAAATGGTCCAAATCTGTTATGACTGTTTATAGTGACAAAATAATGCCAAGTCTAATAAATGGATTGGGTAGGACAGACCATGTTTTATTCAGTGTGGGAACCAAACACTGCCATATTGTACAGATTTGCTGATCTGGAAGAATTGTACTTGCCTTATGGAATGCAGCTCAGAATAATATGACAGTTTTCTAGCTTTTAATGGAGAGAATTTTAAGAGAAACATCGCTTGGAGAGTTTTAAAAGGTATTCTGATCAATTTATGTAAGTTCAGGAAATTGGCAATAATTTATTATCCTGACATATTTTCCAGTAGCTTTTGTTTTCCTTGTATCACAATTCTTAACCTATTAGAGGCAAACTGTATTCAAGTATTTAGATGAGGTTTGTACTCTGCTATACAATTTAGTGCTTACTCCATCTTAAAGGAATAGTTGAGATCATTTCTTAGGGTAAGGATATTTTTTGATTCTTTGTTTCCTCTTTGCCAGTTTCCCAAGGTGCTGTGGGAAATTTTACATGGTGGAGTATTTGCCTTCACTAGGTGCATGAAAAGTTTGAAAATTATTTGTATTTTACAATGGAAAAAATCCTCACTGACTCACCCCTGTCTGTGGATCCTGACGGGAGAGAGCTTGGGATGGGTAAGGCCCTAAATTACTGCTCAGTTCATATGAAATTTCATTGTAGTGTGTGTACATAAGCACATTGTGCCTGTAACGAATATGATTTTAGTTTTCTGAACACCACACTTCTGATATTTCCAAGAAGCCACATTTTGTTGCTGACAGTTTCTACAGAGGCGACAGCAGCAGTGAGATGACTTTTGTTCATGTCTTCCTGTCTTCATTAATTTCCAGAGTGTCATTTCAGATGAAAATATGCAGTTGCTGTTAATGTGTTCAAAAGCATGACGTTCACTAGGTGGCAATTTATGTCACAGTAAATATTTGATGAGGAGGTGTGTTATTTTTAGCCACAATCACAACATATTATTGGGATTTATAGCCCTGAAATATGTCATCTAACACATCATCATTTGTTACCTTTTACAGTTTCCTGAGGGTTTTTTCCATTTTCCTTCATAATTTAAACTGGAAAAGTGGTGATTCAGACAGTGTTGGTATGAAATGTTGCACATAAGCTGCATAGTAGGGGGAAAAGTCAAGCCTCAAATCATGGGTCCCATGCTGATGGGGGATGCTGCAGCCACTGAAGCAATAAACCCAGAAAGTCTGTGCAAATATGTGAACGTACAAATGGATCTCAAAGCCATGATTTTCATATTCCAGCAATCACTGCCATAGGAGTGCATGACTGACAGCACAAAAGACTTACATTTACTGTAGAGAGATGTAAATTGATAAGCCAGAAGACACCCTTCATTCTTCCTTTATTCTCTCTCTGAATCCCATGTCTTTCTCTGCTGGCATAATCAAAGCTGACACAGTGCATGCTATACCAAGTTATATTTTTCGTAATTACAAGACAGTACATGAGATCTGAGGGTGTTATTCAGGAAATGGCACAAAGCTCACTGAAATACAGGTTTTCAACGTGATCCTCTGATAACATTGTTTTTCACATGGATTCTTGATACTCTGATTCTACATCTATGTCTTTAAGCTGTCTGGGTGCTTTAAGAAGGGATAAGGAAAATGGAAAAAATGAGGGATTTTTTTCCCTTTCAAAGAAGAAAATATACAAAGTGTGAGATATTAGTCTTCCCTCACACTCAGTTAAATCTAAAGCATTTTGCTGCACCATACATGTTTCAAAAAAGTGTGCGTGCAGGGAGACCTGACTTTTGGGGGAAAAAATAAAAGAAGTCAGGAAACCAAAATATAGAGCTTGTCCAGAAAGACCTGAAAGAGCAATCAGGACCTCCCCCCTTAGCACTGACTGGTGTGGTACATCTCTTGTGTCTTGAAGCCAAAGGGTTTTTACACTGAGCCACCTTATTAGGCTCAGCTGCCTCTGACTTGACCTGCCGTGTACAGCACAGGTGTATAGTCCACAGGACCACAAAGAGAGAATAAGTGGGATGAGTTGTATACTTTGGACATAAAATTTGATAGTGTAGTCTTATATTTAGCCAGAATGCAGTTCAAGCTCTTCCTCCTGCCTTTATTAAACTTACTCTACCTCCTGTCCTTGTTTTGGTCTTCTCTACAAAGATGGGCAAAACCTTCCTTCATGACAGAGTGGGTTAGCTTATTTGTTGCCCTGAAGGACACCATAGAGTCATTGGCAGATACCAAAGAAGAATAATTCTTTGGTTTTTGTACAAAGACTGATATTTGCCTTGACCTACAGATCCCTGCCTCTTTGCCTAAGTGGACTCTCACAGACTACACTGTTGGCTTTGCTCACCGGTGTCCAATCTCGTCACAGTATCACAGGGTGTCAGGGGTTGGAAGGGACCTTGAGATCTTCGAGTCCAACCCCCTGCCAGAGCAGGACCATATAATCTAACACAGGTCACAGAGGAATGCATCCAGGTGGGTTTTGAAAATCTCCAGAGAAGGAGACACCACAACCTCTCTGGGGAGACTGTTCCAGCACTCTGTGACCCTTAAGTAAAGAAGTTCCTCCTCATGTTAAGGTGGAACCTCTTGTGCTCCAGCTTACATCCATTCCCTCTTGTCCTATCACAGGGCATGAGCAAGAAGAGGCTGTCCCTCTCCTCTTGACACTTAGGTGCTAGCTCATGATATCTCAAGTCCTGCTTTGCCTCACCTACTTAGGTTTTTATCATTAAAACAGGGAACATCTTACATCCAGTGGCTAACAAATAGTTTCAAAGAGGTAGAATTGATTAATCTTTATTTTTTTTTAAGCAATTAACTCGGGTGCCAGAATTAGGAGCCTGTTTGTGCTAAATTGCCTCTGTAGTTGATGGAGAAATAGAAATGCATCTGAAAGGAGATTTAGAACTTAGGTGCCCTTTGGAAGTGTGTGGTTCCTGATGCAGATGGTACCTGATTTCATCATCTCAATTTTAAATGCTTCCTGTTAAGCAGGATGGACTTCACACGCCATGGTGTTGGGAGCTTACTGAAAAGATGTAAGGAAAGGCACTGCTGGTCATGCACTCTTGTCCATAGGCAACTCCTTCTCTTAAAGCAACTCATGGAGTTACAAAAGAAGGAAAAGAGTCAAAATATCTTTGGGTAGAACTAGTGAATAAAGCAGCATGTTGAACTACTTATAACTTAAGTGAGAGTGATTATCTGAAGTATTCTTAGGGATCAACCCCAGGTGAGTCCCATCAGTTCAAATGCTGTTTAAATCTATTGCTTGCATGTATTGATGCATTATTACTCCTGTCATTGTAGGACTTTTTACCAGGAAACAGCTTTTTGGGAGATTATAGAGAGTACTTCAGAAAAGAACAGAAATTTCTTTATAATTCTTGCAGTTCACACACAGGTCCATAAGAGCTACCCAAATAGATACTGCCAAATGATTTTGCACAGAGCACTGAAGAGCTCCTTGGAATAGCTGTGCTGACTTGCTATGAGCACAGATTGGTTTCAAATGCAGGAAGAAAAGATATAAACTATTATTACCAATTTCCTAGGCCATCCAATTCACAGGACACTCATGCCAAAAATGTGTTTACTGGGCTATTTTCTTAACAGGGTCATTATGTTTCCTTCAAGGTAATCCTTAAAGAAAGTTTATTTCTTCTTGCTTTTTCTTGTCTGCTTCTCTGGCAGGAATAGGTCTTTGGGACCTTCTTAGGAATGAAAGTGTAAGAAAACAATCTTCCAGAATGTGTGCTGCATGTTTGTTGCTGCATATTCCTTTAGAATTTGCTTTTAAAATGCATATTGGTTACAAAATAAACCTGAATGAGCCATTATAGTCTGGTGTGTAATTTCATATTTAGGACACATACTACATATGGCTTTAGAAGAAATCTGTATGGAAACAAATTACATTACTTTTGCAATAGCTGAAGGTAGTTGAACAGCAGCACCTCAACCCTTTCAAAATACTGAAGTCATTTACATTGTTTTGTGAAGTAATTATCTCCCAAGCATCAGCTTCCAGTTTCAGTGCCTTTGCCACATAGAAGCTGTAGATGTCTTAATATAATATGAAAGACCTGGGCTTGGCTGTATAACAGCTTTGATGTAGATTTAGTGCTCCCGCATGATGGAGAGGACTGTTGGCCTTTGGGAGGGAGCATTATATGGATCTAACACACTGTGCTGAGAGCAAAGACACAATACCAACAAGAGAGGCACCCCCAGGTGCAAAGGTGAAGACCAACTTTCTGTCTTTCCAAAGGTTATTGAGGAGCAGGGAGTTCTGGGATTTACCCGAGAGATGGGTGCACATTTAAGACTGGACAAGAAGACAGGAAGATCTTTGGCATCTTGTTTCAGGGACTCAAATTGCCACTAGATACGTGCAGTGCATGTCCCTAGCTTTGATAGTCTCATACCACATATTCTTCCTCTCTCACTGGTACTTGGCAAAGTACCTTTCTTGGAAAAGAGCCATGTGCAAACAGGCACCCATAAGGAATCTCTGTGCCTGTCTGGGTCAATGGTATGGAGCAATATCAAGTGTGCTTCCCTGCCCTGAGACAGCAGTTTCCACATTAAAACTACAAAATGCCTTTCTCTGCATAGTGCAGTTGGAGATGTTGAGTCACACTTATTAACACTGCCACATATAAAGCAGAGTTGCAGTAAATGAGTTAAGTGTCCTGAGGATTTGAGGGCTACGGTGTTGTTTTTCCTCTTCTGGAGCCAAGCACTCAAGAGACTTTCGTTAAACCCGGGACTTTTGCAGATCTTTGCTGATTCTGCCACTTATTTATTGTTTGGCCTCAGGCTAGTCACTTAACCTCTTGCTGCTCTAATTTCCCCATCTGGAAAATGATATTTACTCACTTCTCTTGAGATTGCACAGGGCTTAATGAATGCCTGCAAGGGATTTGGAGATCCTCAGATCTGAGATGATACAGGACTGCAAAAGATTCACCTCACATGCAAAGGGGGAAGGAGTGGGTGCCCAGGCAGGAGAGCCTGCTTGCATTCTTGGCCTGGAACATAGTCTGGAAGTGTAATCAGCAGGGTAGGATTGTACTGCCTGTTTTTAGATTAACTCCTTTTCCTTGTGGTCTTTTCAGATTTGCTGGAAGAAAAAGGAGACAAGTGACTGAAGGGAGAAGAGGGCAGCTGAGGTTAACTGCTTTCTCCTGTTGGTCCTCTGGATCTTCTTGTCAGTGGGATAACAGCTGGATCTCCCAGGAAGGTAATGATCTTCCCAAATACTTCATCTTGCTGCAGGCTAGTAGTGAAGCCAGGCAGCCCCTTTGCTGCCCATTTCTTTAGCAGGGAAAAATGAATTTCTGACCAAAAAAAAAAAAGTTCCTCCATATAATTAAGCAGCATTAGAATGAGGCCTGTGCCTTTGCTGATGAACTTCAGTGAAAGCAGATGGTCACAATGGTATTAAAAACTAAAGACTTCAGTCAAGCTTTTAATTGAAAACAATTGGACCCTGCTGGATGGTAATTACCTTGGCTGCTTGCAAATAATATCACAGCACTGCTACCTATGAAGGAAGAACAGAAATTGAGTTAATAAGAACTGCTTGATCTGCATATAATAAACAAGGAGTATCCAAAACTATTTTCTCTGGTAGCTTCTCCCCTGCAAGATGCTTTCAAGTGGTTAGCAGTGTGAAAAGGAACACGGAGTGGCAGAAATTGAAATGTGTGAAGCATTTGCTGGCTTCATAAAATAACTTGAAGAGCTTGTCTTCCCCTATCTCCCTCCCATTTTTAACAGCTGAAATCCCAGACAGGTCTGAGAAAAACAGCAAAACAAAATAAAGTGGAGAAGCTCTAGATTATCCAGCTTTCCTCCTCGTCTGAATGGTAACGATAACAGCAGGCTGCCTTTATCTCCTTTTATCCGCTTTCTCCTTCCCTTGCCTGACCAACTGGAAGGCTGGAACCTTTTAAGCACACAGAGTACTTTTTTTTCCCTGTTCTTAACTGGATTTTAAAGATTGTTAACTTAATATTCCTCAACTCTTATGAAAAAATCTAGTATATGGCATATTTTACAGTGCTTCTAAAAGTGGTCTGGTAATTTTCTCACTCCTCTCCCTGTTCTGTTCTGGGATCAGGTGAGCTTTTAAGGGCTAGCTCACCTAAAGGGTTCCTAAATCCTGGTGTGCTATGTATTTGTTGACGCAACATGTCATTAATACCACTTTACACTGTCTTTCCTGGTGGGAAAAATGACCTGTATTGTGTGGGTGGAAAAAATAGTCCCAATATTGTCTCCTTCAAACAGGCCTTGGCTATGTATAGGAGGAACTGAATCTTGTCACCTTTCATGTAAACATGATTTGTCATGTGGCAGTACTCATGGGCATTGCTTTTTGTCCCCTTATAAACAGACAAGACACTCTCCTGCTCCAGAAGACCTGAGAGCAGCATCTGCTGCAATTTTGCAAAATTAATGAGTAGCTGTGAACTGCAATGATTTTCCATAACATATCATTTTAAAAGCAATGACTTTACCTGCTCTTTCTTTTCCTATCCAAATATTTGTCTTTTCAAGGCACCAGCTAAGAGTCTGTCTTGTCTTGTCTGGCAGCATGATAAAATGGACTTTTCCAGCATGTTTAATCTGGATTTGATGACTTTATGCCTGGAGTCTAACTTTCATTCACTTAACTCTCTTTCATTAACACAGGGTGTGAGTTCCTGGACTCGTGGAAGTCAGTAGAAGTTTTCACACTGTCTTCAGTAGGATTTTGCTAATTTTTATGTAACTAAAACACGCTTGGAGCTCTATCGATGTAGCACTTCTGAAACTTCTGGCTGAGCACAGTCACATGATGTAAGCATATCTCATAGAATCATTTAAACTGATCATTTTATTTGTTGTTTATCCATCTAAGTTGATATATTCTCATTTTTGCTTAGGACTTCCTGACAGCCTTACTCTTGGCTTTTCCTCTGCTGCTGGGCTCTTGGAGGACAGATCTGTGGTTGATGGGGCAGGTGTGCTGCTTTGTTGTGTGGTCCATATGTTCAAGCTGATGTCAGGGTCTGAGCAGAATTTTGCTCACAGCCTTTTCAGTCTTTCCTTTACAAAAAACTTGGGACAAATCTGCAGCCTTTCCTAGGCTGCCTTTCAAAATTGTCTATGCTAGTGGCTGCAGTGATTTTATCAAATATATAACATCTACTTACTTTTAACTCTGCAGAGTATGATCACTTACTGTAATTACTGTTTGCAGCTTCAAGGGAGCTGGTTTAGAGCATACCATTTTAAACGTAGAAGTAAGGTATGAGCTCTATTGGTCTAAAGTATTCTGAGCGATAAACAGCTGCTACGTTTGATTAAAGCTGAAGGGAAGCCAAAGCATTTAATCAATCTCCAAAGCTTCTCCAAGTATATTACAAAGCAATTGTGATTATTCCTATTATATGACAAGCTATAACATAATAAAGAAAGGTCATTTTTCTTTGAAGCATTTAGAGGTGTTGTGTTGCTTCTTCTCAGACTGCCTGATACTGTCACCTCTGAAACTTGGCTAAGTGACAGAGTACACTGGCTCAAGCAGACTAATCCTGAAGGGAAGATGCAAGCCCAGGACCTTTCAGTTCCACACAGTCTCTCTTCCCTGTGCCTACCTATGGCTGACAGCAAATGCTCAGAGAGGAGTAGGAGAAATAGGGCAAGTGTATGATAATTCTGGCCACATCATAACCCTCTGTCATCCTTGCATCCTACAGATCTCGGGATGTTCTGAGCTGTAGATTGTGCCTAACAGCCCTGAAGGGACCTTTCTTCCAGTACTTTGTTTAATCACTTTTTAAACCTTTGGACAGTCTTGGGATTCACAACATCCTGTGGTGATGGGTCGCACGATACTGTCACATGGTCTTGTAAAATAGTAGGTTTTTGTTCTTGTTTTTCAACTTTCTGCTTGATGATTTCTTTCAATAACTTCTTACTCTCGTGTTAAGAAAAGCAATGGATAATGGTTATCTGTTCCTCTTTTCTATTTCATAAACATCAAGAAGTCTGCCTCACCCTGCTCTATTGTCTCCTTTTCCAAGGCTTATTTGGTCTTTTCTTTGCTGAAGCTGACCCATTCCTGACTATCCTTGTTCTCTATGCATCTGTCCCCTTCTTCATTTTACTGCATGCTTTTTGAGAGGGAGTAGACAGAATTTCATTACTACTTTAAGATGTGAGCTTTTCTGAGTTTATGATTTCTTCCTTTTTCAGGTGTTCAGTGATCTGTACTTATTACATAGCTTATAAGCAACACGTGTCATACAATTTTAAAGACATTGATGTAAGAAGGATTTCTGAAAAGTAAAGAGCTGCATGAAATACTCCTAGGTTTTAAGTTTATCTTACATTGTATTTAAGATATAAAAGTGGAATGGCCCATGTAAATTTTCCCCCTAGAAAATTTAATATTAAAATAAATTATTAAGTACGTTTATTAAATCATGTCCTTGCTGTGTTTGCAACAAAGTCACGGCACTTAAGCCTGGAGAGAATAGCATTTTCTGAGAGTGTCTTGTGTCAGTCCCTTCAATGGTTTCTTCAGTCTTATTCCACTGAATATAGAGAAAGATGTGCTTCCATGGGCCATAGCTGAATTGATTCTCAACATCAGAAAGTAAAATATAAAACTTAAATGATTCATCTGATCTTTATTATTCACCTCGGGAGAAACACCAAAAGTAAATAGAGCTTACATAGTGATAAATTAGTTAGGGTATTAGACACAGATCAAATAGAATGGTATTAAGAATCAATAGGTTGTTACTTTCTACCTATGATAATCTAAAACAGACACTGCTTTTCTGCATTTTATTTCCTTTTGGGAGAAGATGACTTGCACTGAATCCCTCTGATCAAGTGCAGTTTGCTAGACAGCCCAAACTGACAGCTGTTGGTGGTGATGAACAATTTTGAGTTAACTCTTTCAACTAATCTTGGAAAAGCAAGGGTGGAAGGGCACCTGACATCTTTTGTTTCTCAGTCGGTCTTGCTTTCACTCCTGCCTTCAGCATGGTCCATGCTAGGTAGAGGGACCTCCAAAGTTCCTGTTGCAAGCTTTGCTTTTGCTGAATGAATCACATACATTCAAGTCAGATCCTTTTGAGTTAGCAGGCAAATGTAATATGTCCCTGCTTTTTTAAATTTATTACGATATCTCTTTTGAAATTTTGAAACTCTTTTGAAGCTTCTCATGACCTTCATGTGAAACCCTATGCATGGCCTTAGTGTGCTGAAGGCTGAGTCTGGTGCTGTTATCTTTGTTCTATAAGATTCCTATTGCAACAACCATTAAATTTTCTTTATAGTGGTTTCACATGAGAGTCACAAGTCTTCTGGGAAACTTGTTCTGAGTTTTGCATTATAATGGTATGATAGTCTTGTGAGTCTTGTGAACGCAGGTTTTTAAGTGAGAGCTTAGACCAGTACATACAATTTCAATTGGGAAATCTTGAAGTCCTCCACAGATGGCTAGAGCTGGAACACTTGCCCTGTCGGACCCAGGCCTGCTCAGAGATAGCAACTCAAGGCTTTTGCCTTAGTTTGAACAATACTAGTTTCAGTGTGCTGAATGGGTTGGACAGGTGAAACTACAGACCTAGCAGACAGATGTTTCCCATTGAAAAGTGGACCACAGCAGTCTACTGACAAGTGTTGTTTTCCTTAGGGTACAATTTGAGGAGCATTTCCTTGCTTTTGTTTTTGTTTTTGTTTTGAATGTTAAGGGCTGGAAGGGACCTCGAAAGATCATCTAGTCCAACCCCCCTGCCAGAGCAGGATCACCTACACTAG
>JANHFX010012597.1:68654-87780 GCA_027560015.1 Chloroceryle amazona | reverse complement strand
CTCCCCCCCTGCTGCCTGTGGCAGGGTGACAACTGAGTGGGCTCAGCCCCTGCCCTGGGACAGCAGTGGTCAGCACCAACTGCTCTGCTGGGGCATCCCCTGTTCTACTCTGATGCAGCTTGGTAGTTACAGCAATAAAAGTCCTTTGTTGTAGATGAAGATAATCTTTTTGATGCTCAACCAGGAAATAATCAATCTCTTTGTATAGTGTACAAGAAAAAGCTGTAGGAGCTTGGGATATATTTATGCCGATTTACTTATTACTATAACCATGCAGGATTGTGGTGCTTCTGAGGAGCATTAGGGGACAGGGCAAATGCCCAGAGCTGTTCCCTATGGAGTGCCCTGCAGCTTGACATCACCCTTGGCACAGCCCATAGACTGCTCAGCAACAACCATCAGCCCTAGAGATGTGCACAAGGATGTGACCCTTATCCCAAGCTTGAACTGTAAGACTGGTCTCAGGTGAAATGCTGCAGGGGTTACTGCTTGAGGAGAAAATGGATCTGGTTTAGGAGATCTACCTGTCTTTAAGGTAATTTTAAATGTTCACATTTTTTCATGCAGCATTTTGGAACGTTTCAGCTACTCGCATTTGGAATTCAATTCTTCTCCCTTTTAATCAATAGCAGGCCTTAACAAAGCAATATTTCACAGGAGACACAAGCACACAGTGCTGAACAAAGCAAAACAGCCACTGGCTTACAGCAACAATTGCTGCTACACAGTGGGTTTTCAAAGCCCAGTATATATTTTGTCCCTAGTGGGAAAGCCATAACAAGACTGAATTAGTGACTAGGCTTGCCAAAGGGAGAAATTAAAGTGTGGTGGCTTGTCTGGCACCTTGAAGTACCTTTATTTATTTTGGGGGAGAGGGAAGCATGAGGAAATAAGATGCCTATTAAGGAAAACTATTCTCCATAGCTTTTCGAAGCATGCGGCAATTCTGCATGCCTGAGGGCTTGATCCAGGTCAAGGATCAGCAGTACTTTCTGATGAGAGGGTTCTGATAGGCACTGGCAAGTATGAGGATGATGCCTGTGGAACTGAGGAGGTGCAGGGGTGGAGGTAGGAATGTGGCTTTCAAGGGGATGATGGGCTGGGAGTCCCTTGTCACTGTCAGGTGAAAGTGGTTTGCAAGTGGCTGTTTGGTGAGGGAGACTGAAAAGGGAGATACAATGTGAGAACAAAGCAAATTCTTTTCCCTGATTGTGGTCACCTCTGAGCTTGCAAACTTAACTGCTCATCTGTGGATCTTGACAGCTCCTTGCTATGAGACTAACGGTCTTCAAGAGCTCCCAGTGAGCTGCAATTGCCTTGGTTCAGGGCTCAGCTTGCAACTTTACAAGCACCTTCACCCCTTGCTGTTAACCTGTGATCTCCTTTATTTGGCAGCTAAGCTTGTAAATTCATGTAACCAAATAGCTGTGCTGTTAACTGCCTGCACAAAAGTGAACAACACATCCATCTTCCAGTGCCCAGCCAGCAGCCTAATGACACTCCTCAACATGCTCACAGGTACCTTTTCAGACATAGCTAACTCTGGCACTGCAGAAACAATTGTTTTGGTGCTTGCATAGGCCACACAGTTCCTGTGGGAAGAGGAGGGAGGCTGCCCAAGCATAAGGCTTTCCACCAATGCACCTCATGCACCAGTGCCCTGTGTCATCATCATTCTGTGCCATGGCCCGATGGCTGGTGATGGAGACCTTCACCCTGCTGATGAGCTGTGCCTCACACCCTGGAGCAGGAGCACAACTGTAGAGATTTTATTTTATGCTGTGACTGATGTTTGACAAGTTTCTTGGAAAGCTGTGACTTGGTTTCTCTGTCCATAAACTGAGTGTAATTTCCTGAAATAAAACACCACTAGAAGGACAGCTGCTAATGAAACACTAAAAGGTGCTGAGTTTTCCTGGCCTCTCTACTTCTTGCCAAAGTGTGTGGCTTATATCCTCTAGACTTGAAATTAATCACACAAGAAGGTTATCTGAATGCAGATGCTATTTCCTATAAAATGAGACTCTAGCAATTGCTCTGTGTGTGTGTGTGGAGGGGCAGATGTGTCAGATCCCTTGGAAACACTCTTGGAGGAAAGGAGAGAAGGAGTCTGGGCCTCAGTCCCCTGTCCAAAGCCTGTTTGTTTTTTTTATGTTCAGCACCCCTGGACCAGTGGATAGTGGGTGGAGGGTTAATTTGAGATGCCTTTGAAAACAATTTTGAGCAAGATCTCAGGGAAATAATGTTTATAATCTATATCCTGCCTCAAACTGCATAGGCACCACACTCCTGCACCACTGCCAAAATTAGCTGCAGTCATCAGGAAGCAGCTGGTGACCGAAGCATGAGCTCTTGTGTCCAGCCATTCCTCAGTAGCTTTTATATAGTTATTGAGTTTTTCCTAGTTATTGAGCATCACATACGCTTTGCCTTTGCAGAGGCAGCAGGAAACTTCTCATACATGGATCCAGTGTCTTTAACTGTGCACAGTTCCCACTTGAGGCTTGCTTCATCATACAGAAACGTGTCCCTCAAAAAGCAAACTGTCTCCTGTCCTCCTTGAAAGTGGGTAGGAAATCCATTGATCTGCCAGATGCCTGCCTGTACATCATCAGAAGCATACAGGCTTACACAGTCCTTAGTTTTAAATAGCAATATTAGGGATTTTGTCAGGCTAGGTAATAGTCATGCTTTCACTTTTTAATTCATTCTGCACAAATTAGTGAACCCCTTTCCTTAGTCCTTTGGAAAATGAGTAGCTCCTTCTACCTCCTGTGTGGATTTGGGAATATTTGAAAAGTGGCAATGCATTAATTTCTGCCCTAGGGGAACTTTGCAGGAGAAACAGCTCTTTAAGTTGTTCAGTTGCCAAAATACATTTGGAAGAGTTGGTGTCCCCCCCTTTTTTTTTTTTTTTGGTAATTATTTAAAATATTTAAAAATCAAAACTAACAGAAACAAGGCAAAATACATCATTTATGGGGGAGGGAGCATTCTTCTTCTGTCCCTCTACTCTTGAAAGTTTTACTTGGCCAGACCAGTTTTGCAATCCCCAAGGTAGAGATTTTTTTCCTGTCTTTGTGACTGTTTTACTCCCTTTTTCTCCTGAAAGGGGGTGGGGGCCTGGGAGTGGTGGTGGAAATGAATCATTTCTGCTTTCCTTCTGTTTCTTCATCTCTGACGGCTTCTTCACCAGGAAAGAGGAAATGAACAATACCAGGACCCTGCTTATTCTTTTCAGGTTCTCTTTTCTTTCTCATCACCAAAAGGTAGAAGAGGGAAATTACGGCAGGCACTCAATATCCACTCATCTTTTCAATCCAGCTCTTTAACTGCTTTTGTTATCCAGTGGCATGATAGACTTTGGCTCATTATTTACTGGCAATTAAATTTAAATGTATCCCCATCAGGGAACCAAAAGATCTAGTCTTAGAGCTCTTTCACATGATTTGTCTAACCACTTTTTAAATTATTTATTATGGCTCTGAACCATCCGGAGATTTTTTCTTCTTCTAGTTATTTATTTATTTATTTTATTTTCTGTTAAGCACTATTATTTGATCCAAAACATCTGTAAAAAATCATGACTGACCTCTCATCTGGGCAACAGCTCCGTTCTGTCCTGAGGCTGGGTAGTGTCAAGTTTGTGAGCTCTGTTTCAAAAGTCTAGAATTCCTGACGTGATGAAATTCTTTTCGTAAATATTTGTTGACAGAAGGTGGGAAGGGAAAGGAAGGGAAGGCAAGATCAAGATGCTGCGCCCCTAGGCCAGAAGTGAGTAGAACATCTTGTTACGGAAATGGCCATGAAAATGCTCCTCCCTGCATTAGAATATCAGCTATTTAAAGCAGGTTCAATTGCCAGTCATCTTTGCTGCTGTTGTCATTTGGATGTGGCATGTGTAAATAGTATTTCCTCATGAAATAAGACTTCAGCAATGAAAAAGCTCCTCTGGACACGTCCTGTCCCAAAGGAGAGGAAACAGGTCATCCCTGGAACAGCACCTCCCTCTGAAGAGAAACCCCAGAATATGGGTGTTTGGGGTTTTTTTCTCTTAAACTTTAGATGAGTGATTTTTGACCCTCCAAAACTGGCACAAATGGGGCACTATTTCTAAGATGCATTTGGGCACTGGAGTTACATAGGACAGCAATCATATGAAAGTAAAAATATATGGAGAGAATAAACAAAACTTTGTGACTTTACAGCAAGGCTCACTTTCCTCTATGATCTATGTAATCAAAGTGGCAGTTCATGCTTTAAAGCAGTTCTTCAAAACAGATTGCTTTACCTCTAACGGTGTCAGCTCAGCTAATGACAGTTCCTGACTTCTTAGGGATGGGGTCACATCTTTCAAAAAAATGGAGCTATCAAACACACAGAGTTGCAGACTTGGCCCTCTATGATTTACTTAAGTTTTTTTCCTTTTCTTCTTCTTAATTTTTGATTTTTCTGGGAGATTAACCTCTGTCTGGCTTAAACACCCTTACATTTTCCCCAAGTTGAGATGCACATCTGGATACCAGCTCTGCAGCTCAAATCCATTGCTGTTTGTTGTTGTTTGCATTGCTTCAGGCCCTGCTCAGGGATTGTACAAAATGTTTTTTTTTAAAAAAATAAATATTGAAGCACCCAGACAGCATTTGAGAGAAGCACACTCATTCTGTAAGGTGCCGTTTCCTGATTGTTACAGAAGTACAGAAAAGAAACTTCAGGAAACTTCAGGAGTGCATAAGGAGCTGAGGCTTTGGGAAAAAAAAAGAGATTTTATAATATTAGGGGCTTGGAGTCATCCTCATTTCCATGTAAGCTCCTGTAACAACTGAAAGTACACTTGGGGAAGCCCTGGCCACCAGGCCTTTGAGGAACATTCAGATGCTCTGTGTAAGAGAACTTAAAGACCCCACTTGTCACAGGGATTGGATGAGATCCAGACCAGCTGAGCATGGCTGTTAGAGGTAGGGATCTCTTATCATGCTGACTAATGAGTCCTAGCAGAGAAAGAGTGGTTGCTGAGCCCTGAAGGTTGTGGAGCTGTGGCAGAGCTGCTGGAGGTACAGATTATCTTCTTGTTTCTTCTATATTTATCCTACTGCCCTCAAACCCCTTGTTTTGTTGGTTTTGTGTGGGGTTGGTTGTTTGTTTGTTTTTTTTAATTGGGATTTTCTTCAGATGAACCCTATTAAACGCATCACTAGCATTGAAATTTGCCGATGCCAATAAACCCATCTGTTTTATTAACTAACCGCAGTCTCTGGAGAGTTTCTCACCGACTGAGACATGAGCAGCCCTTTCTGCTGTCTCCAAGCGCTGTGTGCCAGTTCCCCGAACAATGGGAGGGGACCCAGGAGGTCGCTGGCAGGAAGCACTGCTTCCCCTGGATAATTAACCGGCTGGGAGACTGAGGAATGAAGATAGCACATGAGACACACAATACAAACTGCTGAAACAATAAACAAACAAACCAACTACCGCACTTCCTTTTCTTATATTGTTAAGGCTGCTTCCTTAACTCAGGTTGTCCCAAACCCACCCCTCAAAAAACAGCCGTTTAGGCTCACTGATTCTTAACCTCTTCCCTGCCAGTTCTTGCTGAAGGTGTAAGCCAATGTTTGCCAAGGACCTGGCCAGCACAGGCCCTACCGCTCTTCTTTGGGGTTTGCTGGAGAAACTGGAGATCTCTTATTCTGAAAGTGACACAACCACTTTTATCAAAAATTGAATGAAGGGAGACTTAGTTTGGCCAGGACTGCACCCCACATTAAATATCAGCATCCAGACTGGCAGGTGACTCAGTTTATCTCTTAAAATGTTCATTTCCAGAGAAACTGGCCTCAGAGACAAGACCTGGAGGAAACCCAGATCAGGGACTTGTGGCTCAAAGCTAGCTTTTGTATCATCCCTGCAGCCACACTCTAATGTGTTCTTTGTATCTGTTAGAGGGGGGCAGCTGCAACAATAGCTCTCCCTGTCCTCTGCACCAGTGAGCATCTGACTGCACACCTCCACCAAGATCATCTCCTCTGACTCCAGGGTGTACTTCTGCCCACAGTTTCCTCCCCCATCCAAACTACTTTTTGGACAGGTAGTTGTTTTGTTGTTTCTGACCTGTTTCTGCCAGAATTATGAAACCAAAAATCAGGCAGCAGCAACTCCCCCCATTCCCAGCTAATTTTTGCAGATGTCCCATTGAAGAGTGGACATTGATTGCCTTAGTTTTTTGTCCACAAAGCATCATGTGCTTATTTTATCCTCCAGAGACTGGTGTAGCCAGGACCTGAGGTGATGACATAGCCTGGCATCTGTCACACACTGATACCAGTTGGTAGATCTTGCTCCACCATGTCCTCAACAAAATGCTGTCAGGGAGAAGGTGCAGCCAGGGGTGGTTGAGGAGAATTAAGCTGATCATGATGGAGCTGGGAAATTGCTTTTCTAAAGAGGTGTTGATGTTTTTCCCCATCACCCTGCAGATTCAGAGCAAGGAAGGAGCAAGGTTGCCCAGGGAGTGGGCCAGTGTCCCATCCCTGGACTGACCACCTCCCCCCCAACAGCACTGGCAAAGGCTGTCAGGCAGGTCTTGCCTGTTGCTGAGTGCTCCTAGCTGACAGCTTATTTGTTATTACTTTAAATACCCATTGTTTGTGTTAAACACAGCAAGAAGTCTAGTAAAACAAAACGGTCATATTTTAAGAAAGTAATTTCTCAAGTAGAGGTTTAATCTTTCTAATAAGGTATTTTTCTGTAAATGACCAAGTTTAAGTTATGCGATAAGTTCTTATCAAAGCACAGTTAATGACTGTTTGGTATGGTTTAGCAGTTGTTATTTAATTAACTTATAACCATAGAATCATCACAGAATCATAGAACAGCTTAGGCTGGAAAAGACCTTAGAGATCATCTAATCCAACCTCCCTGCCATAGGCAGGGATACTTCTCAACTAGACTAGGTTGCTCAAGGCCTCATCCAACCTGGGCTTGAACCTCTCTGGGGGCAGGACATCCACGAACCCTCTGGGCAATCGATTCCAGAGTCTAACCACCCTTGTACTGAAGAACTTTTTCCTAAGATCCAATCTAAACCGTTTTTTCCTCAGTTTAAAACCATTTCCCCTTGTCCTATCACTGGACACATGTGAAGAGTCCCTCACCAGCCTTCCTGTAGGTTCCCTTCAGGTATTGGAAGGCTGTTATAAGGTCCCCCTAGAATCTTCTGTTCTATTTCTCAAGCCTGTCAAGGTCCCTCTGGATGGCAGCCCTTCCCTCAAGTGAGTCCACTGTGCCGCACAACTTGGTGTCCTCGACAAACTTGCTAAGGGTGCACTCGATGCCATTGTCCATGTCACTGACAAAGATGTTGAACATCACTGGACTCAGAACACATCCCTGAGGAACTCCACTTGTCACCAGTCTCCACCTGGACATCAAGTCATTGATCACAACTATCTGAGTGTGACATTCTAGCCAGTTCCTTATCCATGTAGGCTCATAAAGACTTTCCTGCTTCATCTAAATTACACTTCTATCCCACAAACTAAGATGCAGTGCTGAAAATTTTGTCAGTAAACCAGGTTTTTTAAGTACACCTCTACACCTGAGGCTACACTGTGGCTGCAAACAGAGGGGTGGCTTTGTGCATGGGGGTGCTGCTCAAGGACACTTCAAACTGAACTGGGGCCTCCTTTTTCTCTTCTACTCTGCCCTTCCTGACAGAGGAGATGTGGCTGCCGTCATCCTGCCTACCACCTCCTTCAAAGTCTTCCCTGGTGGCTTTGTCCCCTCACTGGACCATGGTTACAAAATCTGCTGCACCAAGTTATGCACCAGCTGCTGCTAGCTCCAGCACATCTGGTGACCACAGTGGGCACATCCCCCAAAGTGGGGTCCAGCTTTGTCACCTTGTGGGGTGTCTGTCACTTTTGTTAAAGAAGGAGGTCACATTTTAAATAGTAGATAGAAGTTTTAGTCCTGGACTGGGGTTTTGGGGAAGCCAGGGCACAGTGCAAAATGAAGAGTGTTAGTACACAAGGACACAGGGAACAGGCAAAGGAGAATGAAGTAAAATGAGACAAAGTCTGAGGGGCTGTCTGAACAATTATGTAGACAAAGTGAGGTGTACAGTGAAAATCTTCAACGCTTTCTGTACCTCTACGTGAATAAAAGAGATCAGGAATGGGATACCTCATGGAGCAATCATGAAAAACAGTTAGAGAGATTAGGCAGTGTTGCAGGAAACCTTACACAATTGTGCATTTTCACAGAAATGAAAACTATCTTCTGGACATTGCTGTATGACCTTCAGCTCTGCTCAGAACTAGAGCTTCAGCAGTGCTCTGCAGTGCCATCAGCCATGAGAGGCCACCCAGCTCAGGTCCTCTGCCACCATGCATTACTGGGCACCTGGAGAAAGGGATGAGGGGCAGTGGATCCTGCTGCTTTACCATGACATGCCTGCTGTGTGTTCATGGCATGATTTCTTGAGAGTCGTGAGAGTGGGTCCTTGGAGAACAGTGCTCCCTCTGTCTCTTGAGGAGATCACCCTCCCACTAACCAAGAGATGCTTCACCCTGGCAGGCTTCCATCCTTACTGCCTGGTATATTTTGGCACATTTCAGGGTTCAGTGAGGTGGTTTTGAAGCTTCTTCTTTTCTACTGCCAAAATCCTTCTGTGTCACAGAGTGTATCTCCACATCATGGAGTCAAGTGGAGACATGATGGATTTACACATCCAAACTTCAGCAAAAAAGAAGAAATATGTCACAAACTCTTCCTGAACACAAGTCCTTTGACTTCAAGGGACTTCCAACACCCAAAGCCACTTGTATGGTGCAACTCCCCTGAAATCTGAAGAATGATGCTCTGTTCAACCAACTGCTGAAACCTGAAGTGGTACTGTGAGAACAGCTTCAAAAGGAGATGGGGAGGGGAAGGTGTGCTGGTATGTCAGGAAGGTACTGTAAAAACAACCGTGCCTGTTTTCATGTCATAGATCAACACTTCCACCTAAATCTCCTTGCTAACTGATTCATTACTGTATGTCATGCTAGCAGCAGGATTCTGTTATATGCCTCTTTCACGGTGTTAAACAAAAAGCTGGGTTTTACAATTCAAATAAAGCAACTTTATTTCTTGTGAAAAAGATAGGATATGTGCTCATTAGGACTTCATGGGTGAATCATACAGGAGATGATAGAAACTCTTTTTAGGCAGCAGCAGTCTTCCTTTACCCTCTTTGTAAATTCTCAGTGATTCTGTATGGTGAAGTTTTTCAGAGAGCCGTAAGAAACAGCACAAGTAGGCATGGAAACCAGCTTCCTGTTCTCAGAATCATAGAATCATAGAATGTTAATGTCTGGAAGGGACCTCGAAAGATCATCTACTCCACCCCCCCTGCCAGAGCAGGGTCACTAGGAATACTAGGTCACACAGGAACGCATCCAGGCGGGTCTTGAATATCTCCAGGCAGAGAGACTCCACAACCCCCCTGGGCAGCCTGTTCAAGTGTTCCGTCACCCTAACTGTGAAAAAGAAGACCAAAACGCAGTCTTTGCCTGCCTTGTCCAGAGTCGGTAGATTCTCAAACCCTTCTGTATGCTGTGCTTGGAAGACTTCTAAAAGTAGAGAAACCCTATTTGCAGTCACTGTATTGGTAAGGCAGGTGTTTTCTTTCTTCCTTTCTCTGCTGTGTAGTACATGTCAGTTTAGTTAACAACCTGAGTCCATGCGAGATGGCAAATGTCACTCAGGGAATGACCAGGATAAGGGAAGCATGGAAGTTCTGCTGCTAGTTTTTCCAGCCTTGCATCTCTTACTGAAGAGTGGAAAAGGCACCAAACTTTCTACATCAAAGGACATGATAACACAGGCTGGGCCAGTGGGGAATTCGGCTTGCATGCCAGCTCTGACCGTAAACCTGGTTGGATGGCTGAACAGGAGGGAAGAATGCAAACTGGAAAATACAGCCAGGAGATGTATGTGGTGACTTGCCTCCTTTCCAGCTTTGGTCAATGAGACTGTCCCGAGTGTGCCTTGTGTTGAATGAAAACCATGTGAGAACTCAGATTTCACTTTCAAAGAGACCACATCTTTAGGTGGGAAGACTGTTGGGCACTGGATCCTACTAGAAAGTATTTGGGAGTACTGTACAGTCCCAGACACTTTAAAGTTATATGTAAATGTCAACTCATATGTGGCATGTCAAAGTATTTTGAGATAGGCAGAACACCATAACATACTTCTTGATTTATCTACTCTGTTTACAGTCAGTCTGGCCTTTTAATTATATATCTGCAAAAGCAGAAACTCATTAATAAGTAGAGAAATAGTATTGTCCTGGATGACAATAAGTCTGATGGGGATGTGGTAAACAGACAAAATAAAATTCCTGTTCTAACTGATGTGACTGTCCTTGTCCAGAAGAGATTCACTTTCTTTGGTGCAACATCTAGCATAAAATGGTCCCAAACTAAATTTCACTAACCATCATGCCTTGCACAACTGCATTTTGTGTTTTTGTGGAGTCATGGAAAAAAAAGACCTGGCTTTTCAGCCTCTGGTATGGAGGAACCTTCAGGACCAATATTCAGGTCCAGTATTGAATTACGTGTAGGTCAGTAGTAAGGATTAGTCACATCTTAAAATGCAAACCAGCAGCTAAACAGCAGTGGAAAGGATGTACCACAGTTGTGCCAATCATGACTGGAGACAGTGGTGTTCCCAGCTCTTCCCTGTAGCTGCACCGGCATGATGTCTGGGACATACAAGAGATTTTTTAAGCTCTTGGACCTTTGGCCTTTCCTTTCTTCCTTCATGGCATGGCTTGTGATACTGTAGTTGCTGAATAGCTGTTACACGATTGCCCTGACTCAAAGGGATTGGCCTGGAGGAGCCTGGAGCTGTCTCCCCATCCAGTGTTCCAGTGATGGTGAGTGCCAAGGCCAGGACACTTGTGCCTGGTCTGGGGCTTAGGCGATAATGCAGACAGAGTGACATGTAGCGTCTGGTACTCCTGAGAAAAACACTTGTGCTCCTGGCCTCTCCCTAAACAGTGAATGAATGGTCTGCTGCAGACTTCTGAGCAGATGTGACACTGACATAAGGACCATGTGTATTCAGAGAAATACATAGATTCATGTAGAATTTGCCAGAGCTGGTATGCCTCCAGACTGGGATACTGGAGAGCTGTTGGAGATGCAGGGGCTGGAGGATGATTTCAGCTGCTTTCTGCAGTGTGTGTGACTGCAGCATGGTGGTGGGCAGCAGAGGGAGGAGACAGAGGCAGATGAGCACTGATGCATCTTTCTAGCATTCTCCCCTGTGAAGACACAGCTTGATTCAACTAATAGCAGTAATTAGGGGTAATACTTTGGTAAGGGTTCCAGATTTCCTTTATAATTAACCCCAGGGAGTTTATATTTTTTCTACCTAAAGTAACCTGTCATATTTGTAGTGAGAATTCCTTGTCTTTTTCTTCACTTTGCTTTTTTTTTTTTTTTTTCCTTTCTCCTGGCCTCCCAATGCCAAGACAAAAATTGACTTTATCCATTCATAGATAAATGGGACACTGCTGATGGAAATAGCTCCTTTGCCACCTCTTATATCTGTAAGCTGATAAAGAGGAAGGGTGTTTTGTGATTCTGGCCAAGAGTGGCATCTATAAAGTTGCTGTTAATAGCTTCTCTTCTAAAAGTGTAGGCCAAAGGTGTCATGAATATGTTAAGTGGCTTGGTGATACCACTGCTAGAATTAGAAACACTTCAGGGGCTCGATATGGTTAGTCTTCAAAACACATATGAGAGGAAAGTTTTTCTAGTTCCTGTTTTCCTGGTGGGGAGATTAGCCAGGACTGCTAACACAAAATTTAGGTTTAGATTTGGGTATCTATGCCAGTTAATCATTTGCTCAGATTGCTTACCTGTATGAGTAACACACCCAAAGCTGAAATGAGACCCAGTCATGGCTCTGCTCCTCTTCTGCAATCTTTCCCTGGCCCCAGTGAATTCACACCAGCCACGTCCAGTGAGAAGGTTATATAGGTTGTTAACAGATGTAGGTGAATGTCTGCTTAGAGGCTGTGTCTGTCCTTCTCCCATGATATCCTGGGATAACCTGCAAGCTTACAAATTTCTTAAATTTTAGGTTAGGTCCACATCTTCATTGTTTTTATCCTCAATTTTTGACTCTTTCCTATAAACATTTATAAATAGCATCTGAATCTGCTTGTGCTTTTGATTTTTGCACTATCCAGTGGCAATGAGTTCCACAGTTTAACTTGATGCCATGTGAAAATGTACTTCTTTTGCTCCTTTTTACCCAGAAGCCTGATGATTTCTGTGACAAACCCCACCTTTTGCATTGCAAAGAATAGAGTAATATTCCCTGCTGAGTTTTTAAAAGCACTTCTGATGATCATTCTTGACATCCTGAAGGATTTTCTTCAATCATGTATCTCCTTTTTCAAGCTAAGAAGCTCTACACTGTTCTTTTCTCATATGCCATCTATATTGCTCATAATTTCATAGTTAATAAAAAATCCAGGTACCAACAACAGCTAATAAATTGCCCAAACTGACCGAGAGGAGACTTTTGTTTTCCAACCTTGTACCACAGAAGCTGCATTCAAGACAGAAGGAGATGCAGTGCAAAACATAACTGAAATTTCTCTGGAAAATTATTCCCTTAACATAGTATAATGTATTGCACTTCTTAGAAATCAGTTTTCAATACCAATTCAAGAGCACAGAAATCTGAGCAACTGCCCTAAAATTATCATCCAAATTGAATATTTCTGAGCACTGGCCTTTTAGTGGTAAGATCTGAGTATTTTTTGAGTGTTTCATATGATACATGCTCATGAGAACAAATTGTACATTATACCTACAAATACTCATATCCATGTATTTTTAATTTAACTCAGACACTGATGACAGTAACCAGAAAGACAACACAGATTGCTTGGGTCTCAGACTCAGAAGTTTTGTTCACTGTGACAACACCTGTGCCAACTCTGTTGGCAGCACTAGCAACCCCAACACAACTGCTGTTGCTGCATAGCCCTCAGATGGGCAAATGAGCCTGGTCCTCCCACAGCAGGGGCCTGGTCAACAGCCTGAGTGGGATGCAGAGGGTTTTCTCAATTGCAAAGTTACCTCAGAAGGTCAAGGGAAAGCACAAGTGAAGTTGCTAATATTTTACTCCCTTTGTTCTCTGCAAAGCAGAGGGAAGGACACAGCCTGTTGTTTACAACAAAGCTGGTGGGCTTTTTTGGCTTTGGCCTTTTTCTCTATTTACATTAGAATCTGCAACATGAGAAGAGTCAGAGATGGGGAAGTGCCAGTCAGGCACCTGTGCAAAGTGGGCAAGAAATGGCAACAGCTCAGAAGTTTTGACAACCAGCAATACAGGGAATTTATCTAAGCTATAACTTAATGTCAGGGCCCTTTGTGTAACTGAATCTTTCACAGGGTCACTGGAGTGATTTAATCTCAGTGGGTGCATTTCACACACTTGTTAATAAGGTTAATAAGATAGTCTTTCAATGATTTTTCATATATACCTTAAGAAAGGCAGGATGAATTAGGAGAAGCACTTGAAATACATTAATTATAGATCACTTGATTTTATTTTTCCATTAGCAAACATTTTATTTCAGTCTCAATGCATTATATCTGCATGAACACAGGTGCCAGGTGGTGCTGTTCATACATATTTTCCAGAAAGAAGCAATGCTTGATAATTTGGCGAGTCATCAGTGCTTTGTTGAAATTATCCATGTAAAACTGGGGTCTTTCTGTAATCGAATGAGTAGGTAGAGGATACAGGGTTTTGTTTACAGGTTTTGTTTTTTTCAAAGGCAGGTTGTTATTACTGCTGAGAAGATGGGAGATACGATGCAAATGGCAAAATCTAGATGATGGCTCTATTACCAAGAAGCAGAAAATGCAATCAAATGGAAAAGAGAAGCACAAGTGTCTCAACAAGGTCAAACTGCATTCCAAAGGAGCTGTGTGGCCAGTATGATGCATCACACTCAACCCAATTAACAAGGATATTTAAATTTGAAAAATTCTTGTTTTGGTCAAAATTTGACTGAAAGCATTTGAAGAAAGGTGGCCATTAAAGATTAGGAACAGAGAGCAGGAAGGAATACGCATATATATTTTCCTTGTCAGTATTTTCCAGTCATAAGAGTGTCTTGTATTGCACGCTGATCTCACAGATGGTGCAGTAAATCAGGGCTAACTCTAAAAGTGTCAGTGGAATTATCTTTCTGTAAATGGCATTTGAATTGGTCCCTAGCTGTGAAAGACAGGGATTGCCTTGGGGTGTAAGCCAAGATAGGATAACTAAACTTTTGTGGGTTTTTTTGTGGTTTTTTTGTTTGTTTGTTTATTTGTTTTGTTTTCTTTTCTTTTCATTTTGTTTGTTTGCTTATTTTTTTGTGTGTGTGTGTGTTTGTTTGTTTGTTTTGTTTGGTGTTTTTTGTTTGTTTGTTTTCCTTTTTTTTTGGTTGATTAGGTTTTTTGTTTGTTTATATTTTTTGTTGTTTCTTTGTTTTGTTTTGTTTTGGTTTTGCCTTGGAGTCTGACTCATTTTGTGGCTTTGATCATTTTGCATAATTGTTTTGTCTTGGTTTCCACCCTGCAAAGTCAAACCATAGTTCCAGAGGAGCTCTTGATTGAAGAACTTTGATTATGGAAATTGCTATGGAAATACTTGTTTAATACCATTAGTGAAGGTAATATACATTAGAAAATTTTATCTCAACCAAGAGACTTGGAGGGCAAAAGGCACCACAGATTCACCAGTAGCTGTTTTTTAAAAGTACTAGCTATTGTTGCATATGATGAAGAGAACTTTCAGCTTTAAGGGTAAGATATTACCCAAGTGTGAAGCAAAGAGTACAATCCCAAAACTGCACATGCCAGACCTCAAAACAAATTGCTTGTGACTTGCATGGAAATTCAATGTCAGACAATAGTGACCACAAGCTCTTCTTCTTTGATGTCTGTTCGGTTTCTATGAAATTTGAGGGTGTTCTGCAATATCTTTGTAGATGCATAGGATTTTGAGGTCTTCTAAGGAGAGACTGTAGTCTTATACAGCCCATTGTACTCTTTCCCTCATTCCTCTTTCAAATGACACACCTAATTTTATTTAAAGATTGTGGGGAGTGGAGTGTGTATTGAATGCCTGTACAGTGTTGGGAATATTCATTAAAGCATGTGGGCATGTTACCACAATGATTTTATTTGAATCTGAGACAAGGGGTGCTCACATACAAAATATCCTACCTGTGTACTTCACAGGTGCTGATGTGCTGCCAGAAGGGAACAAATGGGAAACCTAGTAGCAGTGATAGATCAAAGAGAGTGATCTTTATCTAATGTCTCAAATAAATATTCGGGGTAAGTAAACAAAAAGAGAGTTTCTGAATTTACACAGTTTCTGGAAATAAAAATTCAGAAGCCTCCTCACTATGAATGCATTGTTTGGCTTTCCAATAGACTAGGCTGGGATGTGACAACAACATAAGAATCCTGGCCTTTACTATGATTCTGGACATTGAAGATGGGGTTAATTTTGCCTAAAGGTGGCCAGATATCTGGCTTCCTTCTGTAATCAGTGGAGGAAAGGGTGATTAATCCAACCTCTCTCTGTCCCTGGGCTGTAGAGGGAACTTAGTTAGACCTGATACTAACTTATAGACAGCTAAAATTAACAAGATGAATTGCTTTTTTACTGCTTCATATGTTTATCAAATTGCACACTTTCCCCACAACT
Organism: Chloroceryle amazona; assembly: GCA_027560015.1. Taxonomy (NCBI): domain Eukaryota; kingdom Metazoa; phylum Chordata; class Aves; order Coraciiformes; family Cerylidae; genus Chloroceryle; species Chloroceryle amazona. The sequence continues at coordinate 71,997 of JANHFX010012597.1, read as the reverse complement.
GTGTATAAGGTTTCAGTTTTACAGAGAGAGATGAACTGACTTCCCCAAATACAGTTAGCAACAGAACTGAGATTCAAACACATATCCAACTATGCATTCAACTCCAGCCCCACTCCTTCTCCCTCTCCCCCTTCCAGATTAAAGTGCTTCCCAAGGACAACAAAATTAGTCTCTGCACAGGAAACCATTTCCACTTCTCCTCATGGGCATAAAGGAGGGTCAAAAAATATGACTAAATGGACAAACACATCCAGATCCATTAGGCAGGTTTTGAGATCCAGAGTTCCTTGTGGGACATTCAGAACTCATTACCAAACTCTGCTAATTTCACTTTCTTAAAGAAAATTTGGCTTGTGAAGAAATATGCAGTGATTTACCTGCCTTGCCTGACAACAGTGTTGTATCATTGCTGTTGCTCTCTTTGATGAGCATATGGAAGCTGAGTACTCCCTGGCTAGTATCCAGGCATCCAAAAGTTAAATTGATGGGAATTGCCATGAGGGTTCTAGCTAATGGGAGGCATAAAGAATAAAGACTGTTTTATTTTTTCTTGTTTCTTTTCTTATGAGAGTTTTCTTCATAGAAAAAAATCCTAGATACAACTGCATGCAGCATATTTCTTCCATGTCTCCCCCCTGGGGATGATTTACACCAAGTTGTGATCTGTTTTGCTGTTCCAGCCCACTGGGCTCATCAGTTTATTCAACTCACTTTTTAAATGACCCTATTTTTCCTGAATTTGAAAAACTGACAAGAACTTAATTGCACTTCTGAGCATGGGGTGTAATATCAAAGTGGTGGGATGAAGGGAGTGGAGGGGAGAATTCTGCTTCTGCAAAAAGGAAGAGCTCACTGGGCAAACCTGTTGGGGTGGCTTGTGTGATTTGCACATCAGTCATCAGTGATTTTCACATCAGTCATACAGGATATGCTTTAATCCACATAGCTGGTGTCAGCACAATCCAGTGCAGGATGCTTAGTGGTTTCTTATCTGCAGGGACAGATGTTGCAGAGAAGCTTAGATATGCACCTGTAGTTAAACATTCGAAGGCCTATATTCTTCAAGTTGTTAGAGCTTGGGGTCCCTCTTCTCAGACTGCTGTATACGCACTCCCTACCAAACTGTAGATTAATAGCTCCACAGAGGAAGAAATATTTTTTTTTTTCCTAAATCACAGTTCTGTTTCATTTTATATTGCTTCCTAGATTAAATTTTAGAGCTCTCTGAGGGTTTTTTTTATGCAAAGTGAGACCAGAAATTTTCATTCTTGCACAGTTTTGAAAGCTTTTTTTCTTTTTGCTGCAAGCAAAACTCAGGAAATCAAAGGTGATTCATCTTTAAGCAGCAAGTGATTTAAACCAAACAATGCCTTTTGATTTATGATCATGAAAAGATTGTTGAGTGATGACAGGTCAGATGAAAACTCACACTGCACTGATTTTTATAAGTATCATTATATTCATACACTCAACTAATTCTTCATTATCAGTTTTATTTGTGGGTTTTATTTATTTAAAAAGTTTTTATTTAGGGAATTTATTGTCAAGGTGTGATTGACAGCCTTGGAGAAAGAAGTCTGCTATCCAGAGAATGAGTATAAAATTTTCTCATGCAGTGCTGCCAGTATACCTCAGCTTGTCAAGACCACAACAAAAGAGTAAGAGAACATGAAAGCATCTTTCTGTGGTCAGATTAAAATTCCTGGCACTCTGTCTTCAACAGTGACCAGTAAGAGCTGCCTGGAAGGTAACATAGAAGAAGAGGAAATACATGGTGATACTTTATCCCAAATATTCCCTGAGTCACCAGCAATTTGTGGTTTGAAGAGCTCCCAGGACAGAGGCTCACACACACAGGCATGCTCACAGCATCGGCACGCACACACAGGATCTGCAGCGTCCTGCGGCAAAACATTTCACTTTCTTAATTGCATTTTTTTATGAGAACGAAGCGTTTTTGGCTTTGGGGATTTTCTGCTTGTTTGGTTGTTTGGGTTTTTTTTTTTGGTCACCTGCTGTTTTCATTGGGTGGTCCCCAGTTTTGGACAGTTGATGTCCCTATCACTATGCCACACACTGGGAGGAAAATTTAGTTTCTGAACCTTTCCTTCAGCAACACATTTCCTTTTTGCTGACTTCAGTCCTAGACTTGACTTAGTGAGTGACCATTAGAAACATTAAACATTAATGAACACTAAACAATTGAGTCAGTTCCAATCATAAGATTTTTTTTAAAAATCAACTACTTTTTTGATTTTTAAGCTAAATAGTGCATTTTATTTCTCTTGTGGATTTATACCTGTTGGACATGTCTGTCATGCTTCTAATCTGTTTTATCTTTTTTCCTGCACCATAAATTTAGACAGCTTTCTGCTTATTTAAGCTTAGCTTTCATGAATCTGATTGACTCTAGGAGCCACAGTTTTAAGAAATAGGTCAAGTACAGTGCTACAAAAGACAAAGGAGCTTGCAGGGCTAGGATATTTTTTTTTCTGTTGTAGTTGTTTTGCTTTGTTTTCTTTTCAAAAAGTGTGTTCAGGAAACATCTAAACCATTCAGTACATAACGTAGACTGCTCCAGAGAGTCACAGCTGTATTTTGTTTAGGACAGACAATCATCAAGAAGGAGGTCTGGAAAGGGCCTGTTAATATCATCTGGCTCATCCTCCTGTCTGAGACGGGATTCCTGTACCTTTTGTTTGTCCAACCTGGCCTTAGATTTCCTCCCATGACAGAAAGTCTGCAGCCTTGCTCAGTAATTATTCCAGTGCTTACCTATCATTATCTCTAGAAAGTTTTCCTAATGTCTGAACTAAGTCTTTTTTTTTTTTTTTTTTTTTCTGCAGCTCATTATTTCTTATCCTACCCTTAGTAGAGACAAATAACATTTATTTGCTTGTTCTTTGCAGCAGCCTTTTAGAAAAGGGTTATCACGTCCTTCCTTGCTTCTCTCTTCCTTACACTAAATAACCACTATCTTCTCACAGGCCAACATTTCTAGAACTCTGATTGTTCACCCTACTCTCCTTTCAACTCCTTTGGCTTGGCATGTGTCTTTATTGAGGCATGAAAGTGTTTCTTTGGAGAGGACATCATGCCTGGGGTGGTGCTGCAGAGAGGAGATGGACTGTTCCTCAGTCCATGCTAACACAGCCTCTCTGCTTATCCCAAAACAACAGAGCAGCACCATGTCATGTCCCTGAGCCATGCCCAACTTCTGTGCTCAGCCCTTTATGCAGAGTAGCTGCCCTGACAGCCGGCATCACTCCATGACTTCCCCCACTCCCCCACCCCCCCCCGCACGGCATGTCTAGCCCTCCACTCTGCTTTCAAGCCAGCTCAA
>JANHFX010012597.1:16510-68554 GCA_027560015.1 Chloroceryle amazona | reverse complement strand
CCCCCCCCCCGCCCCCCCCCCCTTAAGGACAGCATTTCACACCTAGCCCCACAGAATTGTTCCTTTTTGTGAATCAGGGCTCCACACCTTATTACATATCTCCCTCACACCTCAACTGGGAGATCTTGGGCTTCAGCTTGACCCCTCAGGGACAATGGAATGCAGTACAGAGGTGCAGCAGAGATGTGTCTGACCACAATGACTTTTATTACTGAAAACACTTGAAAAATACTGTCAGCCCTGACCTCTCCCTATATCTCTTGTTGCACCTGGTAAGTGCTACAGGATAAAATTTCTCTCTTCTCTCCTGCAAGTTGTGCTTCTAAGTAATGGCCAGTGACTTGTTTTTCTTACATCTACCTATACTTGGGACTTGTGTCTCTCTGGCCTCAGCTGTTAGGTTACAGCTCCCATTTCAGCCAAGCTTGTTGAATCTGTTCATGGGGACTGAGATGATGGTTAAGAGCACTGTAGTTGCTGTCTCTGGACTGCTGTACTGCCATCTTTTAGGAATAATCCTCCATTGTGTTCAGGCATTTTTCCTGGAGCGCACTATAATCATGGTTCTTGCACATCCTGGACATACGTCCAACATGCCATGAGAGCTGGAGCGCATTAATGGGTACCAACATATTTCACTCTTCACAATAACTTCAATATGCTTGCCAATTTTTCACTTCATGCACAATGGCTTTAAAAATGCATTGAAACAGCATTTAAATGATGGTGTTAGCAATATCATGAATCTATACTTCTTTCTAGCACTGGTGAGTTCAGTCTAGCCCATTGATGTCTGTCACACTTTGCAGCTTATGAAATAAGGCATTAAAAAGATTCATCCACAAGTACTTTAAATGAGATAAGCTGTTTCTGGCAGTCATAGGATTTTACCTCTGTCTGACCAGTTTTATGAGTAACTGCTCCATGCTGCTCTTGCACTGTGGAGCATATGCTATACTCAGTACTCCTTGCTACTCTACAATCCAGATCTCTCCAGACAGTCAACGAGTTACTTTGGTAGTACTTCTCCATGATGCCACAGCTCCAAGTTGTCAGCAGAGCCTCCTAATAGAATGATACTTGTTGTTTCTGACAAATCTGAAAGAATTAAGTATGGAACTATTATTACTTTCCATTGCCAGAACATCATCAAACTGACACAGTCTCCTTCCCACACAAGCACAGAGCCTGCAACCTAATGTCAAAGATTAAAGGAAATCCTGGAAAATTTGTATACTAGTGTTGTCTTGCCATTTCCTTCTCTTTACTCCTCCCAGCCATCTCTCCCCAGCACCCTCCCACTCCTTCTTCAAAGATGGGGAAGGTCTGACAAAATGATTGAAAAGGATTTTTGCAAGGCACCTGATAAACTTTGTTCAGATAAACAGATAAACATGTATTTCATGAAGGAGCATTAATAAGATCCATCAGTGTCATGTGTCTCTTTATGATTGTTTGTTTGCTTGTTTGTTTTGTTTAGTTCCAGGAAGAGCAGAGACCTGGTCCACAGATAACAGGCTAAAACAGAGGGAGAATGGATACTTCGATTTAGATATGACTGCCTGGAATATACAGGTTACAAGTTTCATGATGTTCTGCAGAGACTGAGACTGAGCTGGCTGGGACAGCAGCTCTATTACCATGAACTAAAAACCTCTCATTGACAGTTGTGTTCTGCGGGCCTGTCAATTGATTAGGCTTGTCACTTTACACCACATCATTTTTATTAGCTTGATACCTGAAGAGTTATCTCCACCATTAGAAAGGGTGGTTAAAACTATATTGAATGATTTGTATGTAACATAACCTTGCTGTTGAGTTGCTGGTCACTAGAAAAGTTTCTGATGCTGCTTCCAATGCCTCATTTCCCACTAAGTAGTAGCTTTTAATTTAAAATAAAAGCCATTAGCAATGTTATGTGCTAAAGTGCTCAGAAACTGGCCTTACTCATATTTTGTTTAATTGCTAATAGCTTTATTCAGTCATCAGTGTGACTAATACCCTTGTGGGGCCACCTAGAATAGACGCCCTCTGAAATAATTTGTCCTCTTCCCACTGAGTTACTTCTGATTCATAAAGGCAGCTTTGGCAAATACCTTTGGACTTCCATTGTTATCAGTCTACATCACACAAATAAGACATGTAAGTAAAAATACTGATATGTTTTCTCAGGGACACCAATAAGTGTTTTGCTGAAAGGAGTAGTGTTTGTCCTTTCTGATGCAAAATAAAATGAGTATGGTGACTTGCACAAGCTCCCATTCTGAAGCAGTGACAGAGCTAGTATTAGGATTCATCACCTGAATCCCAATACCAGGAGTTATACACTAAAAATAAATTATTCTGGCTTCTCTAAATGCATCACATTGGATTTTCAGATTCAGTCTATTTGGGAGTATTGACATATTCTGAATAGCCCAGCCTTTTTATACCTCCTTCCCTAGTACACCTCAATTACCATATTTCCACATGTATGGACCATGTGTTAATTGTCCCAAAAGTTTTAATTCAGCAGAATCTCATCTTGTGTGTGGCAATCAGAATTGTTTTACCAGACACTAACCTTTCCTTCAGAGTCAAGGGGAAGGTTCTTCAGGGGGATCCTTAATGACAAGGTCAGAAGCCTTTCCCTGCGGGTAGGTTATTTGGAGATTAAGGGTATTTTAAGGAACATTATTTTTGACTGGGTTCAGTTTCTCTGGGAGATAGATTTGACATGCTAAACCCATGTCAGCCCAGTAGATCTTGTTATAGATAGGCAAGGAGTTTGTGTACTATGAGTGGTTTGAGAACTTCTGATAGCAATCCAGAGATTTTATTCTTAATCTTTCTATTGATAATGGTGAAAAGTTTTCAGTGAACACTGTGGCCTCATGTGTCTAGCTGTGATGACAGAAAGCTTACACCTGTATGTGCAGCCATGTGTTTCCAGTCTTAGAAGACCCATTCTTGTGTGTGTAACAGTAGTCTCTTGAGCATTTATATTAATGGGAGTATTGTGTTAAGCATCCCTCTCTACCTTTGTGCAGGTGCTGGCCAGTAGAACCCAGGGGCTACTAGGGCTCAAAATCAGTGTGCTTGTGTACCGCTGTTAATCTAGGACACAACAAAACCTGTTTTTTTTGCATTGGCAAATGGCCCCACAAAACCAGATGGGAAAACCAGGGAGGACCACAGGAGAAGGAGGACGAGGAAGAAGTGTGAGGGGCAACAGAGAGGGACAGTCACAGGGGAAAGGATTTCCACACTCATGAGAATAGTTAAAGATTCCTTATTCTGGCACCTTGTGAACACATATATTATGGCAGTCATCTTCTGTTTTGTTTCAATATTTAAGTGATGCAGTCATTGGAGACCATGGGAGGTATTAGTCACCAGTAGGCAGTGTAGTCTGACAGACTTGTCGTGGTACCTGAAGTCGTGTAAGCTAAAACAACATATGTCAACATTTAAAAAAAATAAATACTTATTAAAGAATACCTTAATATTATCTGATATAAATGCACATATAATGTATATACATATATATATGCCACTTGAAAAAGCAGTACGTCTTCTGCCTTCAACAATGCTTCACAATTAATCAGAAAGCTGCAGCCATGTTCATATCTAATTAGGTAGTTTCTGATACAGGATTACCTATTTTTTCCCTCTATCTAATGAGATTCACCTAGCAAGATCTGGGAAATAGTGGTTTTTTTTTTCTTTTTCCTTTGTGTTTTAAATAACCTTTATGCTTCCATATGGCTTGCATGACCCAGGCTTTATCATTTATAGATTACAAAGTCACAATTAAAATCCTAGACTAACGAGTTGAGCATGGCAGGAAGAAGTACTCTTTTCTTTTTAAAAGAAATTCTAACTAAATTTTAAATCTGCAGAGAAGGCATAAATTCCCAGGGCAATACTGATTTTAAAGAGTTAATCTGTCTAATGAGTCAGTTCTTGCAAAATTCTGAGATGCCTAACGGTTGCATGCCTTGGTGTGATCATGTCCTTCCCCACTCTCTGCTCCATCATGCCATGAAAACTGCATTATTCTTGCGAATGATGCTAAATGGTGGGGTTTTTTGTTTGTTTGTTTTTTAAGGGCTCATTCTTTACAGCAGAAGATTTTTTGACTGCGTATTATTCTGATACTTACACACTATACGGTTGTCGTTCAATGGTTTTCTATTTTCAGCTCTTGGTGTGAAATGTTCACTCAACTCTGATTTATTATTATTTGTAATAAAAATGTGCCATTCTGCAATAAAAGAATAAGTTTTCACGACACTAAGATATGCTTTTCACTTCTATGTTAAACTTTCATTACCTTAGGGCAAGTAATCCTAAACAGCGTAATTCAGTGTAGAATCAAAGGAAGGGAAAGGGTACACTGTGGTTGGAGGTCAAGATACACTCCTGATAACCTGCTCTACCTTTCTGAATTTTCTTGAACCAGGATGTTTAGAGATGTCAAATGTCTGTTTTCTTGCTCTTGTTAAATATATCCTTAGTTATCTCTCAGAGTCTACACCACTCCTTACTAAGTGAATGAGTAGTCGTATTTATTTATTTATTTTTATTGCAGTGAGTACAGATTAAGACATAGAGAAGGAAAATTCCCACAGAAGTTGGTGGAAATTCCTGCAGTGGAGAAGGTCCTCTGGTACAGAAATCTCTGAATTCCCACATGCACTGGGCTTTGTTTCCCCAGAACCATGAAAAGCACTTATTTAATTTAAGAAAAGGGAAGGGGAACTACAGAAGAGGAAAAAAAAAACTTCAAGAAAATGCACATGTGACCCTCTGTACTACCAGTTGCTGCACAGAGCTCTGCTCCTTATAGAATCATAGAATATATTGGGTTGGAAGGGACCTCTAAAGGTTACCTAGTCCAAACCCCCTGCAATAAACAGGGACATCTCTAACTAGGTCAGGTTGCTCAGTGCCTCATGAAGACTGGCCTTGAATGTCTCCAGGGATGGGGCCTCCATCACCTCTCTGGGCAACCCATTCCAGTGATCTATCACCCTTGTATTAAAGAACTTTTTTCCTAATGTCTAACCTCAATCTACCCTTTTCTAGCTTAAAGCCATTACCCCTGTCACTACAAACCCTTGTGAATAGACCCTCCCCTGCTTTCTTATAGGCCCCTTTCAGGTACTGGAAAGTTGCTATAAGGTCCCCCCGGAGCCTCCTCTTCTCCATGTTGAACAACCCCAACTCTCTCATCCTGTCTTCATAGGAGAGGTGCTCTAGCCCTCTAATCATTTTTGTGAGTCTCCTCTGGACATGCAGGTCCATGTCCTTCTTGCATTGGGGGCTCCAGAACTGGACACAGTACTCCAGGTGAGGTCTCACCAGGGGTAAGTAGAGGGGCAGGATCACTTCTCTCGATCTGCTGACCATGCTTCTTTTGATGTAGCCCAGGATTTGATTGGCCTTCTGGGCTGCCATTGTGCATTGGTGGCTCATGTCCAGCTTTTCCTTGACAAGTACCACCAAGTCTTTTTCCAAAGGACTGCTCTCTAGCATGTCCTCTCCCAGCCTATATTGATAATGCTGGTTACCCTGGCCCACGTGCAAGACCCTGCACTTGGCCATGTTGAACCTCATGAGGTTCACCTGGGCCCACCTCTCCAGCCTGTCCAGGTCCCCATCCCATCCCTCTGGCATCCCATCCCTCTGGCATATCAACTGCACCACCCAGTTTAATATCACCAGTAAACTTGCTGAGGGTGCACTCAGTGCCACTGTCTATATCATTAATGAAGATATTAAACAACACCGGTGCCAGTACAGACCCTTGAGGGACACCACTTGTCATATTTTCCCATCTAGACATCGAGCCCTTGACCAGACTCTCTGAGTGCGACCATCCAGCCAATTTTTTATCTACTGAACAGTCCGCCTATTGAATCCATATCTTTCCACCTTAGAAAGGAGGATGTTGTGGGGGATGGTGTCAAAGACCTTGATGAACTCAAGATAGATGACATCCACAGCTCTTCCCTTGTCCACTGATACAGTTACTTCATTGTACAAAGCCACCAGATTGGTCAGGCAGGACTTGCCCCTGGTAAAGCTGTGCTGACTCTCTTGAATCACCTCCCTGTCCTCCATGTGCCTTAGCATATCTTCTAGGAGGATGTGTTCCATGATCTTCCCAGGCACAGAGGTGAGGCTGACAGGTCAGTAGTTCCCAGGGTCTTCCTTTCTACCCTGTTTGAAAATGGGTGTGATGTTTCCTTTCTTCCAGTCACCAGGGACCTCACCTGACTGACAAGACTTTTCTAATATTATGGACCGTGGCTTGGCAACTGCATTGCTCAATTCCTTCAATACTCTGGGATGCATGTCATCAGGTCCCATGTATGTTAAGGTTCCTCAGGTATTCACAAACCCTGTCCTCGTTGACTGTGGGAGGGACTTTGTCTCACTAATCCCTGTCTAATGGGCCATCCACTTGAGAGCTGTGAAGACAGAAGCTGCTATTGAAAATTGAGACAAAAAACTTGCTCAGGACCTCAGCCTTCTCCTTGTCTGTTGTTACTAACTCAAATTATGCAAGTGCAGGTCCTGAGAACTTCTGAATTCTCTGCACCATCCACATGAAATGGTAGGATCAAGAGATGCTGAAATTCGAGTGCAAGTTTCATGTTCTTCCTCCTTCAGATAAACATGCATTTATTCAGGTTGCTTTAAATTACTTTTCATTGATCCAGATATTTCATACTCAGGATGTTTCATACTCAGGCTAAAATATAAAAAGGTCCATGCAGTAATTAAATATATATTTTCCTCATGAAAATTGAAGGAGAAATTTAATCTTTAATTAACCCAGAAAAAAAAATTAAAATCATCTTTTCTTATTCCACAACTTCTCCTTGAATGTACTTTGCTTCAGACACACGCACTCAAGCATATAGTAGTGCATTTGTTTGCTTTTTAAAATTATCATTAAATAAGTTACAAATTCTTTATCCCTGTGTGCAACCAGCAGAGATTTCACCTTGTTCATCTTTTCAAAGTCTTCATTGGCAGTAATGATATGTGAGCCTAAAGGAATTGCAAGAAACTTTTAAATTGATGTGATCTAAAGATCATGATATGTATTTTAAAAAAAAAATGTGTCAAGATAAGTCAGGATAAAGATTTTAGCAGAGAGATTACTATAATATACATGTTTAAAAGCAAGTCATCAGGTATTTAGTGTGTTAAGTAATTTTTTAAATACATTTTTTCATATAATTGTATTGTCTCATCTTTCAGAAGGAGATGGCCTTAGATGATACAGGCCCTCACAAAAGCATTCTGGAATACTTTTAAACAAAATATATGAAATATGTCAGTCTCCACTCACTCAAAATCCCTAATCCCTGTGCCCACTTTGTTTCATGTGTCTTGTCATGTCCTCAGTTTTCATTGGAAAATGGAAAAATTCACCTCAGTTATGAAGAATGTATTTGCCAAAATTAATCTTGGAAGAATTTCTGGAAGTATCAGTTCTTTCTTGCCTGTGACCCAAGGAAAGCTGACTCCTTTTCCTTATCTAGGAACTGACTGAAGAGCATCTGTTGCTTTTACAGCTGTCAAGTTCTTCTGACAATGTTTGTCCTTGTATTCATGCACATACTGCAGAGGCTGCAGAAGGCAGATGGTTTATCCTTTTGTTTTCCTGATCCTCAGATCCCCAGGAAGTTAAAGAGAATGAAATAAAATGTGCAAAAAACCCTTCAGCATCAGAGGTTTCAATATTGATAAAGGGCTTAGAATATTGTAATTGTTTAAGACTTTGCTGTTTCCTTGTGGGTCTCTTTCTTCCTTGCTATGATAAGTTCACGGTGAAGTCTAGATAAATATGACATTTAATGCAATCCTATTCTTGCTGCTATGGAGTCATGCTTTGTTGAGTGTGTTTATTTCACTTGTGCTTACCACAGCATGATAAGTTCAGCACACTTCTGCCAGATCTTCCTAGCTCCCTGTCTTTGTTGTTAATAGCTTAACATACATGTCAGCATAATACTTGTCAATTTAACAAAGTGTTTGTCTTCAGTTAATGAAGCCATATCAATGCAGCTTTAGGTGAGAAAGGCCTTTTACCATACAGGCAAAATAGTTAAATTGAGGGACAGAGACACTAAGCTTAGATCTTTCAAGCTGCTCAGGTACCTAGGAGCTGGGTTTTGTGTTATGATCTCCTCAGCGGCAAAGCCATTTAAAAATTTTTCTGCCTGCAGTTTGTCCTTCTCCTCATCCACACCATTTCTGTTGTTAGTGGGGCCTTCTGGAAAGCGTATCAGTAGTATTGTGTGGCTAAAAGTATGTTCTGATACCAGTGGCAGGTTTTGCTTGTTAAGGACAGAAGCAAAACCAAACCAGGACTTCAGATTTTGCTCATGGTGACAGGGTGATGGTCCCGTTCAAAAGAAGAATGTACTCCTTGCTGTATATATGCACAGTGGGAGACAGCCTTTCACCCTCCCTAAGGTGAAGAAATGTTTTGTAAGAGTAAAACAATGCAAATAGCCTTTTAAAAATTTCTGTGTCTTTGGTTTTGGTTTAGGCTGTTTTGCTTTGTTGTCTTTTCTTCAGAATCTGTATTTGTTCAATGACCTCTTTAAGACATGACTTCACAAAAATGGGACAGGGAGGAGTAGGAAATAGTGCCTGAGATTGGAGGGAGGGCAAGAAAGTTATTAACCAGCTTTGCAAATAAAGAATTAATATTTGGGTGTAATTTCCATGGATATTAATGGGAGTTTAGTATAGAAAAACTGTGTGGTGTCAGCCTTATGCACACCTGTTTCTTATACATTGTTTCTTGTAATCTTTATTTCTGCCGTCTCCATATAGGTTTTAATAAAGGACGTGTTAATGAGGACTGCATGGCATTTATTATCCAGACAGCATATCATGGCCAGTTAGCCTGATGGATTGGTAAGAACATGTCTCAACTCCATACCGTTATTCAGTCCTTAATAAGGGAATTTTTCCTTTGTAAGAGCTGAACTGTGACATACTGCAATGCTTTCAGATTTATGTTGTGTTGCTCAGAAGGAGAAGGTGCCTCTTGTGCACATGCCAGAAGAGACAGTCTTCCACCAAGTTCTGTGAAGGGCTTTGCTCAAATTTATCACCCAGCAGACTTAGTGCACGCAGTCTGTGTTAGAGGTACTTCATTTCTCCAAGTACGAAAATCAGGGCATGCCCACACCAATAGTTAAGTTGTAGTACATAACCAGGACTTACCTCTAGATGGGTTCACCTGTTTTATATCCCTATTATTTGGGGTTTATTTATACTGGACCAGCAAGTCTCTAGTTGCAGAGTCAGAGACTTGTCAAATTGCTGTAAGAGTTGAGCTCCCTCTTTTAATGGTGTCTGAACAAGATGCTTGTCCTCCCAGAAAACCACTGTGGGCATCTCTGGCTGAAATAAATCATTGGTGGCATGGACAATTACTGCATCAGGAAAATGCTCAAAGAATATTTCTTTCTCTGAGCAGGTAATGAAAAAAGACTGTAAGAACAAACTGATAGCAACCACTCAGTTGCCTTCTGTAAAGTGAAAGAAAAATGCACTTTGATCCCTTGGGAGATGAATTTGGATGTAGCTAGTCATGGAATATTTAAAGGAGCCTTGGGGGGAACTACCTGTGGTAGTTGCGAACTGTCATGTTTATTTTTCCTCTCCTGGGGAGAAAAAGCCAGGTCTTGTTTTCAGTGATGATGGGGGCTCTAAAAACAACTTTCTCTATGACTGTTGTGTAATATTTGTGGGGAGGCAAAACTGAGCAAAACAGATTTTCTTGCTACATATAAAACTTGGTCCTTGGAGGCTGGTGTGGTGCAGCTTCCCTGGTTCAGAATGATCCTAATTGTCTCCCACCTAGTTATCAAAGGGAGGCTCTCTGATTTCAGATATGTCACCTGCTGGAAATGACTAGAAGACTGAAAGTGTAATCAATTCCTCAGGGAGAGTTTTTTATCCTTTTAAATGAGTTTTTGTGTGAAGAGGTATTTGATAGAATACCCCTGGTGTAAGATAAATAGTTTCCCTGAGTTCAGAACTAATTATCCTCAGGGACACAACAGACTGAACAGCTAGATGAGCCAGAAATAAAATGGTATCTTGTGGCTATGGTGGGAAGTAGGCAGTTACACTCCTACCGTACACGATTAGATGGCTATCGAGCTTGTCATTGTCAGAGAGGAAATACCAGTTTTCTCATACAGAGCCTCCACAAATAACAAAGTACATCACTGGTAGCCTTTGCTGGCTATATGTATTTCAGACCAAACAGGGTCTTTACACAGTCAAAGGAGAGAACTTTTTGTTCATGTGGTATTGCACATGTTTTTCATGTTTACATAACAGATATATTTTAAATACACATCTGATACTGACACATCTGATACTGAAGGCTGAGAAAGCATGCTTTCATTGTTTCTTACAAATCCAGGAATAAAATGAGGTTTTGTCATGTTTGTCCAGTGCTTGAGATCTTTTTATCTCTTCAGTTAATTTGATATTTGAGGCTCCAGGTTGTGACTGGAAGCAGAAGGGTAAATGCATGTTGAAATTGTTCTTGCAGGCTGACAAAACCAAACAGAAACCTCATGAGAATTTCAGGGAGAAGATAAATTTTGCAGCTTAGGGTTAAGGTAATTTTCTGTTGCTGTTTTTTCCTCTCCTCCTCAGCCAAAACTCACATTAAAGCCAGCTGTAGTTTTGCCTGAATAAGGACTGCAATATCTAGCCAAATTTTGCAGATTAAAAAGTTCATCTTCTCCCTAAACTCTGAACAAGCATCTGAACTCTGTGCCGCATTCCTAAATTAGATCATTCCCAGCATGAGTCTCACTCCAGGAGAAATCCTGCCAGGCCATGCCTCTGGGTTGTGCTGGGGAAGGCTCCTACAGGGCAAAGACTTCAGGCCACGAGGCCAAGCAAGATGCATGGGGAGCACCATGACCTCACAGCAGTGGACAGGGCAAAGGGGAGACTGGGGGGAGATGGCAAGGGGCAGAGCACTGGTCTAAGGCACATGTTAAGCAGTATTTGTCAGGATTTGTCACATGGCCCACAAGTGCTGTGGTGTGCAGGCTGGAGGTGAGAAAAGCCTAGAGCATTGCAGCCCTGGCCCCAGCCAGGAAGGATGGGCACAACCTCTTGGCTGGCTGAGGTGACACCTGGCTAGGGCTGCTATTTATTTCTGTGGGAGATGGAGTGTGACAGCGCACACAGTCTCCATGTCGCTCACCCTAACTGTTTGAAGAACAAATGCCTCCAATGGAGAGGGCAATTTCTCTCTCAGCTCTTTCAGGTGTCACTTGGAAATTGTCTTTTCTAAGGAGAAGTCGTTTGTATCAGTCTGCTAAAACTAGGGCTTGTACAAGAGCATAGTGCTGCAGGAGCAAACATGAGCCCCAGAGGTCCTCCACCTCACCTCCTGGGGTAGAGCAAACACATCAGCAACAAGTTCCTCTAAAGGACTGTTTGGAAATTTTTATTGATGAAGTTGCCAAACAGAGAGACATAAAAAGGAGAAAAGTCACAGCTCTAGCCCGTGGATTTGTGCTTAACATGGTATTTTAACTAACTTCAGTCTGAGTGCTCAGAGTGCCTTTGAAAGCAAGGTGTAGCCAGGGAAGTGTGAAAACAGGGCTTGTCTGGCCAAAAGAGTATCCCTTTTGGCATCATCCCTTCCTCCAGATCCTCCAGGTGATGCTGCTGGCACGGCTTGGGTAGCTGCCTCCTGGCATCCCAAGTATTCCTAAATTTTAAATGAGCATTGTGAGTGCCTGGGCAGCATTCATAAATTACAGTTCTCTGAACAGGGTGCTTGCAACTTGTGCATTCACATATTGCAGTTGCAAAGCTATGAATTTTCTGATTTTTGTCACACTCTGATAAGATTAAAAAAACACAGTTATATGCGATCCTGCTGACTGAGTAGACGAAGTAATTTCTCATTCAATTGAAATCTAAAACTTTGGAGATTTCATGTCCACGGGGATGGAAAGTAATTTATCAATTCCCATTAGCTCAGCCACCAATCAGGGAAGTTTTTCTTTTCATTTTAGCAAAAAGGATAGTGTGTACCACCAACATTTTATACATTGACAGGAATTTCAGAAAGCAAGAAGCTAAAGCTGTACTCTGCCTGTTTAGAAAAAAACATCCTTTTTCTAAGATAAACAGAACTTTGTAGTTGGTCTGAAACTTTTACGATGAGGAGGTTTCACAAGTGAAAACCCGTGTGTTTTCAGATTTGCCCACTTTAGGTTACTTTGAACAGCTTGTGGGAGCATGTGGCTTTTCAAGCCTCTTGTTTTTATACATACACATCTGCATTTCTTTTGGGAGTCGCTCTTCTAATACACAAATATTTACTAATGGTCTTACAAGGGCTGCAGATTACATTTTTTCAAGGCCTTCAGGCAGAAAAGGTAAGGTTGCAAATCCTTTAAAAAAACAGGAACAGTAACATGTACTGCATTTATTTCTTGTAAAGATAAATAAAACACAAGAAATGCAAAGAGGCATTTTGAAAGTTGATTTAATTCCCTGAAATTCCTACATTAGAACATTTGAAAGGAGGAGATACTTGTTATTAATCAAGTGTATTGATTTCTGCCACTAAGGAAAGTGAGAGGAAAAAATATTTACTGTGTTAATGGATGGAGCTTTCAACCAGTTCATATTAAATATTGTCTTCTGTTGTCTTCCCTCCCTGGCTTCCCCTCTGCAAAAGGGAAAATTGGAAGAGGCACTAGGGCAGAACAAAGAGAATGAAACAATTGCCTTTTCCTCATTGTTAGAAATGGGTCACAAAACAATTTTCATGATCATGACAAATCAAGTACCACTGTGATTAAAAAGTGGTCTTTTCTATCTGGTTCCTCTACATGACCTTCTCAGATGCTACAAGTACTTGTAAGCACAGTTGTTACAATGGTCAAAAAAGTCATTGCAGTTGATTTGTTTCAGGTTGCTTGATATATAGGTTGAGCTTCATGGGTAATTGGGTGGTTTTGTGTTTGGGAAAATGGGATGTCTTAGTTTTTAATATTTTTTTTTTTCTGTTTTGTTCACAATCATTAAATATTAAACAGTTGCTGTTTGCTTTCTTAACAAAAGACAAGCAAAACCAAGCTCAGCCATTTCACTAAACTCCTAAATGTAAAGGTTGATGAATGGATAGATTTATTTTACAGTGTGGCTCTACTAAGAAAAGCTGTTGGGTAATGATGGTGTCTTCTTCCTCGGCATGACTGCTACCTGTGTGCATCCAGTCAGATCTTTGACTTTATGGCGGAACTAAGTCTTGACTTTTCATTCTTGGTAGCCCTGCAGAGACTACATAGATAAGCATCAAATATAGCTGAGCTAATGAGCTAGATTTGTCAGTGGTGAGCACTGAAGCTCCAGCAGCTGAGAATTCAGCAGTCTATTGATTGCTCCTTACAACAAGGGGGTAGTAATTTCCAATCAATTGCATGTATGCAAGTGCAATGAAAATGGGGGGCATAGACAAGTATGGAGAAAGGCCTAATTTATCTGAAAGATTGTAGTTTTATTGCTCATGATATTTAAAATGGAAAGGACAAAGTTCCATTATCAAAGTCCAGGTAGAACTTGAAGGACCAGGAATTAGAAGCTTTTTCCTTGTAAACAGTGTGCATTAGAGACTGAAAAACTGCAAGCACAGGACCTCACAGTTATTATTTTATAAGTGCTTTTCAGGATAGAAGGCACGATGTAAGTATATTGACAAATAGGGGGAAAACCTTTATGTAAGAAACAGGATCTTTAATAATCATATCTATGAGGATTGATTTTTGCTTGGAGGAAAAAAATGACAATTATTAAGGATTAATAGAGAATCTAAATTTTGACAAAAATGAAGGATCCAGAAAGGTTCTAAAGGATATAGTAGTAAAGTTGTTAGAATAATAAATGAGAAAACCTTTTTCTCTTTTTCTTTTCATAAGTTAAAAATATATTTTAAGATCTATATTTCCTCAAGAAGACTAGTTTGTTGTGGAAAAATTCAAGTACAAATAATTCCAGCATCCACATTTATCTGTGCATTAAGAAAAGCTCATTTCACTTCATTAGTGCCCCTAATCTCAGGTTAAAAAGAAAAAAAAACAAAACAGCCACACCACCATACTTCTCAAAAGAAGTGAATCTCAAATAAACTCAAACAGCCTGGCCATGTACCTGACTTTTAAGTTTTAATACAATTCTTGGTCTGAGAAATCAAAATGAACCAGTAATGAAATGGAAAGCTGAACTTGAAAGATCTTTGGTTTACCCTTTCAGGGCTACACTTTCAAGATATCATTTATTAAATCATTATTATTTATTTGTAACTAATAATTCTAATACAAGTTGGATTTCATATAAATAGATACTATATTATATATAACACTTCTTACATTTGATTCTTAAGGTTTTGTCGATAATATTTCAATACTGAATCTTTAGTGTTTGGAACAGCCGTATGTGGCGAGGTGCCCTAATAGATTTTTTTGCTGTGTTTCTGAAATTAGCTTATGAATTTGGAAACTCCTTTCAAACAACTAAAATAACTGCTGTGACTGTAGAAATCTGAGGCAGAGACTGAAAAATAGACGTGATAATTTGTAATTTTTGGAAATAATGAAAAGCACAAAAAGAAATACAAATGGGAGAGCCTAGGGAAAACTGCACCTGCTAAGTCCCTTTTCCATTAGCAAAGTAATGAAGGGATGACAACTGATGAGCAAAACCACCTTTATACATATATAAAATAATCTCTCACACACAAAACTGATTTTTTTTTAATTACTGAATTTGTAGCCAATAGTAATTATGGCATGACTGAAAAGCAGGTATTTCTCAATATTATTAAAGAATTTGATACAATACCTCGAATCCTGATCAATTATTTCTTAGTAACTTCAGTATAAGCATTGTCTTAGGCATGAAACAGTTTAAATAAATTATGTTGATTTGCAACAAAATACTGAATCCTGGGAAGTGCCCAGGTGTGGTGGTTCTGGGTAGTGTAAGGTTAGATTTTGTTTACAGCGTTTATTAATATCTTCTGAGGGAAATGCAAACTGCAAATTAATTATGTTACACAGGGGCTAAATGGGGAGGTTATAGCAGAAGATGGACTAATCACTTTATCACTTGGTGGGCATTCTAAGCCATGTGGATGACTGCAGGAAGAACAGCTGAGTTGCCTTCCATCAAAGTGCCTCAGGTGTCAACAGCACTGAAGTTGCTTTTTTTTTTTTCTCTTCCCTCTGGTGTCAGTGTGAAAATTTCTAGGAGAATAGGAAATGGGGTGCTTTAACTGGGTATACAATAAACTCCTAGAAGAAGATCTTGCCTACCAACACCTAGAAAGCTCTGTGTTCCTAGTGGTTTGAGCTAGTGAGATATCTTTATTTCTTTAGATTTTTCCTTATTGATTAGGCTTAAATGTGCCTTCTTTTACAAAAATGTCCATCAGGGTGATTAAGTCTTGCATAAAAAGTTCAGTAAATTCTCCCTGACTCCAAGAGATTCTTCTGCAGTCATTCAGTACTGGCACTTCCTACCTAGCAACCTGTAAATCAGATACTATCTAGCAATTTTGCATTAATTCCCTTGTCTCTTCTATTTGAGCAAATGCTGGAGACAACTGCACAGTCATCTGTGATATCCCCTGTAACTTTAAGGCTGGCAAAACTGAAAAATAGAGGGCACTGGGATGGGATTTGAATGTGTTCCTCCTGTTGCCTCCAGCTCAGGCTAAAACCCCTGGAGAGGCAACTGCTGGAACAAACAGTAAAAAACAGGGAGTGGATTCACTGCCGTGGCAGCCACAGTGAAATGTTACCCTCACAGAACTTGAGGGATGTCAACTCAGCAGTGCAGGGGATGTGCTTAGGCGTTTCTCTACATATGGGGGAAGCTCATCCACTATAATACATCTTCTGGCATTTTCTGGGCTGCTAACTCAGATATAGGGAGGGTAGATGTGGTCCACTTGCTCTTGATTCCTTGTGGGACACCACCTACCCACAACATACTGAGAAAGGAAATATTTGTGGACTTCTTTCAACATGGAGATTGCTACTATTCTTTCCTGGGCCTCACAAGCCAGGAGTCATCTTGTTCCCTCTTTTCTCACAGACATATCACCAAACTCTGCCTCTCAGTCATGAGGGTGACATTTAATGGGGTGCCTTGTCTTTTCATTGATGGAGAACATATGAGCCAAGGTGCCTATGCCGTTGGAATCACTTAGCCATGCCTAAGATGCACTTGACAGGATACCAGTGAGCCACCAGCATTCATCTGATTTTCTTCTACTTCTCTAGTGCTACAGCACAAATTACATGACCGAAAGCATTTCATGGTTCTTGGACTCAGATCTATCCTGCAAACATTAAATATGGTCTGATTATTAAATGCTGCCCCATAGTCTGAATTAGCATGCCTTTGTTGGGCAAACCTTCTGGTGACATTGAATGACTCCCTAAGTGAGGAAAAATGGTTTTGTGGGGAAGCTATTTTGAAAAGAATAATGAGGTGAAACCATTTTGTGTGGAAGATTTGAAATTCCTGACTAAATTATATAGCCATTTTCATTTAAGGCTTTATATATATACACATATATACACATACTATAAACATATTTTTATATATGTTTATAATATGTGTATATTCTTATTCAAGGCAAGCTTTGGTAATTTCAGGCTTTTGAAAGAGTTCTTTCTGTCAAGGGAACAAGTCCATAAGTTGTGATTTTTGGAACACTACTTCTCTGCTGAGATAGTCTAACTCAGGAAGGTGGTAAAGTTTTTAAACTGGCAGAGTAATGCCTAAGGCAAGCTTTGGGCTTATTGGTATCACAGCTGCCTTGCCAGCAGGAAAGTGGTACCATATAGACCGATTAGATGTATACGGATAAGGGAAAGGGTAGAGGATTCCAGATAAAAGAAACAAATGAAACCTTCAGGAAGAAGCACATTTTTTCAGGTGTTTGATTTATTTATTTATTTATTTTTTTCCTGGCAAGGTGTTTTACTGCTCTATTTTGAGAGCTTGTCATCTACTGGTGTGCCAGCTTAGTCTGTAATCATGTGACTTAGCAAGATTTAAATAGGACTACTGGTTTACTTCCATGTGAATGAGACGCCTTGCATGTTCCATCAAAGACATTTCTTGTGGAAAGCATAGTTTTATATTAGATTCTTAATTACACAGAGCAAGCTAGGTGGAAGTGTATTTTGTACCTGTTTCTTGATGACATGTGTTATAGCACAAGCCATTTGTGAAATTTATGTCCAGATTATAATTTCTAAAATTTTATCTTTTAGACATACTATTTGATTTGGATCTTTCTAAATATTAAACATCAACATACAATGTTTTGTATATGTAAGCATACTTTCTAATTTTAGTGTTCCAGTAGCCACCAGGATGTTACCATCAAGATGAAGCTAAGTTCCTCAAATCACTGAATGCAGGGTGCATAAAAGAAAATAGGCATTAGTTGAAATGAGAAATTCAGATTACATATACTCAAGCAATGGAGCAGGTTGTCCAGAGAGGCTGTGCAGTTTCCTTCCTTGAAGGTTTTCAAGACTTAGGTGGAGAAAGCTGATCTCATAGCTGCCCTTGCTTTGAACAAGAGGTTGGACTAGAGACTGTCTGGTGTCCCTTCCAAGCTGAATTTTATCCCAGGATCTTATTAGTTGCTAGTTTGTCCAGTATAATTCCAAAAAATATGAGGGGTGTTAGAGGAAGGTGAAGACCCCTTCCCAAACTGGAAATCATACCGTATTTATAAATATGGAAAGTCAACTGAGACGCTGTTATTGCTTGATGAAGATTAATGTTCAGAAAGCCATGTTTATAAATCATCAGGATGGGAGCTGAACTTTCTCTGGCACTGGCTGAAATGTGATTTCTACATATTTTTAATGTAGTTCATTGGTCAGCTTGGCCTGGGCCTGGGAAGGAGGCTGATGGTTCAGCTTTATTCCTCATTTCCTGGACTCTCCAGGGCAGCAATGCAGAGATTAATCAATTGTGAGCAGTTTTGTTGAATTCACATGTTAGTAAAAGTGAGGACAAATCAGGTAAGCTGGGGTTTACACTGACAACTCTGCTCTGTTACCGTTACCCACCTGGGACCTTTTCCTTTGAAGTCTTACAAGTTTTTTAAGAAACTTTTTGACTGTTTTTGTCTCTTTGCTTTCAGTGAAAATAATATTTTGACCCCCTTCTCAAGGTTTTTCCCCCTCTCCCATTTCACTTCTGCTGGTTGAGCTATGACCTTCACTTCTCTTAGCAACCATCCTGCCTCCCCCTAAGATCTCCTTCCTCTGGCTCCACAGGCAATGCTAATGAATTGTTTGCTAAGAACAGATTTTGCAGCATCCCAAATGATATTTTCATTTGGAGCCCTTTGGAAAGCTCACTACTCCTCCACTTCTCCAGGCTTTCTTGCTTAATCAGAAATCCCTGTCCTGAACTCCCATCTAGGATACTCACACTTAATTTTTTTTTATTTCCAAAGGTCAAGTTAATTTCATCTCTTACCCTACTGACTTTAGTGGACTTACCTCTCAAATGGAAATATTTTATTATCTTTCACTTCTGAGTACTACTAGTATTAAGATAACTGCAGTTGTATGAGCTCTGTGTTTAGAGACTGACATTGAAAAAGCAGCACTTTCGTGCCCTCTGATATTTGAGCATTACTGTGGTATTTGTAGTATCTTCTATAGTGAGAACAAGAAGTACTGTAGTAATGACAATTTTTGAGATACTGTAATTACTAAATTTATTTTAAATGACCCACTGCAGGCTGAGAAGAAAGATATAGTTAATACCTTAGTGTATAAATATAAAAATTGACCCAAGACTACGTCCCAGAAAAGTGAGAAAGAAGTAACAGCTTTCTCTCAGAGAACTTGCCTCTTGTGCAAATGAGTTACCTCTAACCCTTCAGTGGCAGCATCACAGCTTGTTTCTACTGTCATAGTCCGTTGTTAGGTGAATACCAACTTGACAAGGGCCTCAGCTTGTCACGTGGAGGGGACTGCACACCTCTAAACCTCGATTGCGCCAAGTCTGAAGGAAAAGTATGTTGTCTGATGCTTTCAACCCAAATCTCTGAGCAACTGCAACTTCTGCTGATCTAATTCTGAAGCATAAATAGAGAAACTTCAGATGTTTAAATCTGACTACCAACAGAGAGGGCCTAATTTTCAAAGCTGCTGATATAGATGGGGATTTAGGGAAATTTCCCAAACCTTTTGAAAATTGAAAGGAACTTTGCAAACATTCTTCATGACAGGATTTTTGCATATATTTCTTCTTTGGAGGCAAGACAAATCAGCTGGGTTAATAATAATAATAGTAATAAAAAATATCCTATTTAGGAAGAAATTGCTGCCATACAGTCATAACCCTCCCTTTGTTGATGCAGGAATGTGGCTGCTGTGGTCACAAACCCTAGAAGAGTTATGGTATTTTAATACCCATAATGAATGTGTGAGGAAGAAAGAAAAGAGCTGATAGTCCTCTAGCACTCCTTCCTTTTTCTGCTAGTGCCCTTGGGTGCCACAGATGCCACTGCACTCTGCTATTCAGCTGTGAGTGCAACTGTCTATGCTATGTCCCCATTCAGATCTTTTGTTTTCTGTTTCAGCCTTGTATTCCCTTGATACCACATGGATATGTTTGCCTCTGAGAATCAATGTGCTGCCATGTACCCACATCCTCAGCTACAGCCCATGCCAATATCAGCATCCAGATAATCATGGCAGCATGTATTAGCATTTGGACAAGTAGAGCGGTGCATGGTAAACCACATTATGCATGTTTGTATTCATCCTGTGGCCTAGAAGTTTGTCACCTCTGGTTTGCTCTGTGGTAAAACACTATGAGACAGGATCTGCACAGAGATCTGAAAAGGCTGTTGCAGTGCCTCACTGTTTCATGAATTGAGTCATGTTATTAGTGGTCCCCTGGTGCTAAGAGTTTCTGTGAAAAGCGAATTAAAATAACATTTGATTGTAGAGGAACATTTTATAAATGGAGTACTGATTTCCACTTCTGCGTATTTGTAGTGTCAGGATGGGGTCTAAATAAAAGGATCTCTCCTGGTTTGAGCTGGCAAGGTGGCTTCTGGTGATTTTAATCCAAGGTTGTGAAAGGTGACCAGAAAATTTTGATGCTCAGATGGAAACATTTTAGAGAGGTCTAATTTTTAGAACAGAGGTTACACAACATGTTATGGAAACTGGATAGTTAGGGGCATCTCAGAAGATCTCTGTGAATCTGCCTCTCTTTCATGCCACTCACTAGACCATAGGCTTTTCAGGAGCGGTATTTTTATTTCTTTTTTTTTTATATACAGCAATTGGCTGGTCAAATTCACCATACAATTTCTGTAGAATCTTTTTGTAAGGACTGGAGACACTGTTTATTCCAAAACCAGTTCAGGGGAAAGACAAAGAGCACACTTGGAGCCTAGAAAGAGTAGCCAGCTACCATAAATTGCTGAGAACATCTGAGAACATTTTTTGGTACATGGGTCCTGGATAGCAGCATTGTTGGTTTTTACAATTAATTATACATTATAAATGGAGATGATATTTGAATGGTGTACCAGCTTCTGCATTTGAAAGTTACAGTGTGCTTAATCATCCTCAGTCATTAAGGAAATTTTGTGTGAGTGTGCATGCATGCACATTTATCTCTTTCCAGAACCCATCTGGTTGACTCTGTTGCTTCTTCAAAGAGTATAGGGTATCCTTAAATTTCTGTTGTGCCACATTTATTTTATTTGCTTTTCTTAAAAGGAAACATTCTTATTTTAAATGTAAGCCCCCGAACTTTTAAAAGTGCCTTTCAAGGGTCATTTGACATGCTTTAAAAGTTCAAAACAACGGCTGCAATGAAAGCAAACCCTGAACTGGAATATGGAGAAAAATCCTTTCATTGCAGGCACAAATCTCAGCTGTTCCTAGTCTTATTCTTTTTGTGTCTCACTGGGTGCTTGAAGAAAGAAAGGTGCTTGCAACCTGAAGGAGAGAAAAGCTAGTTCAAATTAATATTAACCACCCATGAGAGGTGAAGCAAGGAGTGATTTCTTGAATCTAAAATGTTTCTTGGAAGATACTGTGAGAGCTTCTTTATCACCATCAAAGAGAAGGCATTTTAGCCTGATGCTGCTTTTGACCAAATGCTGCTGTAGCAAGACAAGGTTTGAACATTTCCTTTGTCCTAATGGAGGAAATTCATAGTTTGAGTACTAATTTGATCTGTTTCTTCTCTCAAAATCTTCCCAGGTTCTTGTATTTAGAGGACCTCCTGGTGACCTCCTATAAAAAGCAAGTACTGGAATTCAATCCACTGATGTCTGCATAAAGTCCCTAACTTTTATTTGAGCATAGGCTTTGGTAGACACACAGTTTTGTTTTAAGCACATCAAATAACAAAAAAATCTACTGTATCCCATAGGAAGCTGTTCAAATAGTTACCATTTCTCTCTCAAAAGTATACATTTCGTGTTGTGTTTGAACATTTCTAATTTCAGCTCCCTGGTGTTTCATCTCATTATCCAAAGATGTTAACGTGCATTCAACATCAGGCTTAGACAAGATCACTGGAGCAACTGTTGCCTCAGCTGCTCGCTCAACCCCTTCCCTGAGGTTGCTGCTCACCAGAGCATGGATGGTTACATATCTCCTGAAACATCACAGTTTACAATGATAAACTGATCCTGGGCAGCAACTTTAAAGAAACAAAGACTAAACTGGTGCTTGCTGCAGCCCTACAGTTTGATCTGCTGATGCATGCATATCAGTATTTTAATGTACTAAACTGAGGTATCTCTCATATCCATGGATGAAGTTATGACCATATGGTGTTCCTAAACTTTTATTTGAATAGACTGACCTCTGAATCTTTCACTGTAAAATGTTCATTTGAGACCTCAATCAATTTTGTAACTCTTCTCTGAACTATATTTCAACATGTGGATGTGAGACTTGGATAACCATTCCTGGACAATGATACTGCAAGCTGTGTTAATCTACATAAACGTCTCCTCAGTGAAAAAGAGGTGATCCCTTCACACAGAGGCTTCTTTCCAAATAAAGTTCCCAGTCCTTCAGAAAAATGTGGTTAATGAAGCTTTGATATTAAACCCCCATTTAAATACCTCTGATCAACGAAAAGCAAATGGCAAAATTAGGGTCATTTGAATTACTTTTTTTTTTTTCTTTTTTACTGCTGTATTGGAAAAAGTTAATAGAATGCAAAACTTCAGCATTGAAAGTATATTTTTATTTGGTTTTTAAAGAGAAGTACTTTCTTCCAACAAGGAGCAGGTGATTTAAAGCAGGATATTAGGACTGTTCATTTCCACACAGAAGTTCACTGGCGTATCTGTAATATGTTGTATGGCCAGATTATTATTAAGTACAAGAATATCCAATATGTGCATGCAGAACCTCCTTGTTTTTATGGCAGCTCATTATGCAGCAATTCAATGAAGTCAGCAGTGTAGTCTGAATTCAAGTTACTTTGCAGTGAATTGGAAATCAGAAGTATGAGCTACTTTGCATTGCTGGAGTAGGCGAAGTTCATTAATGTTCATTTTGGGAATAATTTAATGATGAGACGTTGATACATTGCCAGCTCATAGTCAGCTCAATATTAACTCATTAACAGGAAGCTGAACTCTATCTAGTTGTTCTGAGACTTGTACCTCAACCAACACTTAGGGAGATTCATAATTTTATTAAAAGTGAAAAGTTTTTGATGTAAGAAATATTTTTTTTTAAATAAGGTGAGAGTTTATAGATGTAATGTTGGAGCTGCCTTGAAATCACTTTCCAGGAAAGCTCTCACCCTTAAAAAATACAACATGAATAGCAAAGTATGTCAATGTCTTTCTCATGCTAACGCAAAACCACTATTCTTTGTAACTACTAGAAGCAGCTTATGTAGAAGGCCTGCTATCTTACACTTTTTAGAGCTAGGAAATCAACACTGAATTTATTTTAAACCCAGCATAGAAAAACAAATCAGTAACACCATATCAAAAGCACAGACTACATCTGGTCTCAATCAGTTTATGTACAACATTCAGTGCTCTTGAAAGAACACCACCCACAGCAACATCTCCCAGTGTGCTGACAGCTTCCAGCACTACTTTTCTTGCTTTCTTTTTCTCATTTAGAGTGTGTTCTTTAAAAACAGACAAATAAACAGACTTCATTTTCATGATTCACATTTTCCATAATCTTGTGGCTGAGGTGCTGGCTCCACTTTTTTTTTAAGCTATTTCTGCATTCGTTCATATATTGTCCCAGGCACCAAACAATGTGGTCCATAAATTCCATTGATTAGACACATACTTTGTAGTTCGTAAGACCCCATAGATGCACATCTCTTTCCAAATATATTATTTGGGGTTCCTTAATACCTGAGATTATTTTCTAGTTGTTTGTTTAACCAAAGTTCTGATGTATTGACTTAATTGTGTCTGTTCTCATTTATCTCCTTAAGCAAGCAAGAAATACTAAAAGATAACAACACTGTTGATTGATTTGACTATATGATGTTTGATGCAATCCATATGGGCCACAAAGACAGAATTAGGTTTGCAATCACAAGAAGTCATGTCCAGAATCTCAAAGGAAGATGAAAGCTCCTGGTGCTAGGAAGAAATTCAATTCCTGTAGTGAAGAATTGTTTGTTTAGGTTTATTCACCCCAGTGGCATATATGAAGGCAATGTCAGTAAATCAGCTGTCAGGTGACAGCAAAAAAACTTAGCTCCAAAAAAATAATTGCAAACTAGGATCTGCCAGTTTCATGCCTGCTAGTTTAAAAATACTAACAAAAATAGGAAAACCTGTGACAGGAAACTGATTTATACAAAAATTACCAAACCTCTATTATTTGTAATGTGCAGTTTTCCTTCTTTTAGAAAGGATCCCTCAGAAAAAAATTGTAGTCTGAAGATCTTGTTATCCTGTGATTGTTTCAAAATGTCCATGACCAGGTCTGGACTTTAGGGATGGACCCTATTTTTCTCAGACAAGTGGATTCTTGAGTGTTTTTTTGCCTTTTAGATGCCTTGCCAACTCTTGTAGCTTAAGAAGACCGAACAGAAGCTGATCATGTTTTTGATGCAGAGGTGTAGCAGTTTCCCTTTGCAGGCAAGCCAAAAGCTGTGGAAGAAATGGAAATAGAGGAGACAAGAGGAGCCAGAAAGTCTCAAAGAGAATACATGTGAAATTCTTTCTGAATTTTTTGATGATTGTATCAATTTGGAGTACCTTGGAAAAAATAATTTTGTTTTTCTTCTGGTGTACTGCATATGTTCAGGTAGAGCCATTAAGAGCATGGGCATAATAATTTATGAAGCAGCTTGTGACCCATGATACTTTGTCTTGACTTCTTCACCCTAGTTAAATTTTAAAAGCTCCCTGTATTATGGTCAAATGGTTCGTGCAGCTAAGATAAATGCAGCAAATTATCTACTGTTAACAGGTGAGTTACAGGTTCTCCCTACTGAAAGAACTAACGAACATTTTCTGTACAAGGCAACAGTTTGTTTTCACTGAGCATGGAACAGACAATGTAGACAAACTCTGAGAACTGAAATACTTTTGAGAACAGAAAAATGAGAAAATTAGGAACTTAATGTTTTGCTGTGTACCAAGGATGTCTGTCACATTATGCTAGGCACTTGAATCAAGAAATTAGCAATAAACATTTAGGACTGTACCTGAAAGACAATTGTAACCAGCTTCAGTGTACAGAATACTTGCACTGGAAGCAGTGAAAGGTAAGCTAATGAAGAAAAGATATGGTGTTACATCCAGACTAGGGAAACTGTGCAGGGAAAGAGAGCATCTGCATTTCTATCCGCAAGCCACCTCTGTTCTGTGACTTGTAGCTTTTCCCTCATTTGAATAGTCTCATCTAGGCACCTGGGTATCTTTTAAGCTATAGGAACTACCTAATGATCAGGAACATATTTCAGAATAGGTACATTTATGCTTCTGGCTCTTTTACATGCCTAAAGTGTGCTGTTTTTATGGAGATAACATAAGGCTGTAATGACAGATTTTATGGTTTCTTGTGGGAACCAGGTGTTTGATGTTTATGTTAGGCACTGTGAATAGAGAGCTGCTGGCTCAGCTATAAATGGTACCTGGCTGTGTGACTTAGGGATCCAGAAAGAGAGAGTCCACAGTACCTCCCCATCTGCCCTGCTACCTGCTTGTCTGGGAACTGTTGTGCAGTGCAGCCTAGCTTGGTGGCATCTTTGGCTTCAGCTTCACTAAATTATATTGCTTTCTTGTCTGCTGCAGGATGCTCTTATAATAATGGTAAATACTGCCTTTCTTAGTTTTGTGAGCTATTCTTTTTATTCAGGGCAAAGCAAGCAGAATCTCCTGCAATAGCTTGGCTATTTTCCCTTCTTTGTAATTTTTAACCTTTTCTATATCCCATCTTGGCTTGAGTTGGGGGGGAATCAGTGCTTCCCACTTGCTAATGCAGGCTATAATGAATGTATGCTTTACACTGTGTTGCAGCCTTTCTTCTGGATTTTGTTTTGACATAAGTTGGTGGGACAAGCTGTCACTTGTCACTCTCATGTTTTCCTTGTGAATGGGTTCTTTGGCATCCTTTTGCCCAAAGGACAGTCAGACACTCTTCTCTCCTGCTCTGTTTGTTTTCTTCCAGTGCTTATTGCTCTGCTTGTGTCTGATGCAGAGAGGCAGTTACTACCCTTTAGAAATTTACAATAGACATTAATCTAGGGCACCGACACAGGTATTTGTGTGATCCAAGAAAGACATTAAACAGCTGATGTGGGAGGGGGGATGACCATCTCTATGAATGATACTGGGGCACTGTGAAAACCTTAGCTAATTACCTCTGGATGAAGAAACTGACAAGGTCCTCTGGCTGAGATGTTGGAGGCTGTTACCTGAGCAGTTCCATGGGTCCCAGGCAATAAGCCAGTGCAGCTTCCAGCCTCTGCCAGCCATTAGCTGCAAGCTACTAATATGACACATCCCCCACAACTTGTGCCCTCTAAAGATAGCACTGGATTCAGTCCCAGATCTGAGCTTCTACCTCATGCAGTTTTTTCCAGAATTTCTGTTTTTTATTAGAAACAAACCATCAGACACAAAAGCCTAAACATTCCTTGCTGCTTAAAAATTACACACAGTTAATGCTGTGGTACCTGATTTGGTGTACTGGTGAGATATATGAGCACACTGGGAACTTCACTACAGTTCTGATACTATGGCCCAAAGATCCAAGAGATCCTTCCCAAATCACCTTGTGAAAGGTCTGTATGAGAAAGATGTGGCAGCCTCAAGGCCGCACTTTCAGGGAAATACCTCTAAGGGCCTGAACAAGAATTGAAATAAGTAGAGAGGAACAAGACTGCCTAGATTTTGCTTGGCTGGATCATGAGGGTAACTGCTGGTGCTAATGCTTACATGGAAGGTGACAGAGGCAGCAGCCCCAGCACAGCATCAGTGCTGGTAGCAAGAGTAGCTTAATGACCTGTGCAGTGGGCTTCTCACCAGTACAACTATCACACATTTGTTTTCTAAAAGGACACCTCTCCACCTGGGTAAGGCAGCTCAAAGCTATTTTAAGCAGGCACCAGCCTTGTCAAAGAATACCCAAACACCAACGTCTCCAAAGATGGAAGGAAAAGCAGCTGAGATGAATGAACAGAACAGTGAAGGGTCAATAGCCCAGCTAGCCGAGAAGTACAGCATCCATCCCACACTGGTCATTAATCTCACAGAGAAACTTAAGTCTCTTCCTTTCTCTGGTAGAAGCAGGCAGCTGGGAGGAGCCTGCCAGAAAGAAACACAGTGCTGGTCAGGCCGTGGGTGACAGATGCCTGTCATGAGCAGATGTCTTCTGGAAGAAAGAGCTGCACTGGGGCCAATGGCTATGCTGAAGGCCCATAGCATGGGCTGGCAGCGCTGTGGGATGGAGGTTGCTTTGAAGAGAAGAGGCTATATACTGCACAACAGCTGAAACAAGTCAACCTGAAACAGCCTTTCAGCCACACGGACTGCTGCTATGTGTAAACATGTCACCTTTGGTTTTGTAGTTTTGCTTTCAGTGGATTTGTTTTATATTGAAGGGTGAACATCAGCCTCAGTCTATAGCATTTATCGTACTTTTCCTCTCTGAAAACTACTGCATAGGAAATCTCACATAGTGACAGGAAGAAGGTGGAGCCATGTCTGCATGCTGGTTTCACTCACAGATCTGGCACACATACATAGCATTTGTAACAGCCTAGCAGTTTTGGCCAAGAGTGTTTTATTCACCAGTCTTCATATCTTGACAAAGCCTGTTTTACAAATGACTTCATACCAATGCAAAGGTGCTGTACATTGGCACTGCCTGCCCTCTCCACCACTAGTGTATTGTGCCTCTGCAATTGTAACAGATAAGCCAATTGACTTCTGTATAGACAGCAGTGGTAGCAGGTGGCAGTAGGTCTCTCACCTGAGGGACCTCTGTTATTAACAATGGACACAGCTGGGCCCACTTGTGGTCTTTCTATCCTTAGGCTATTTGTTACTCTTCCATGACAGGTGGCTGTTAAACCTGTAGCTGAGCTGATGGAGGAGCCTGGGAAAGTTCCTCAGTGATCCTGTGTTGGGGCTCTGAGGCACTTTGGTGCTTTTCTATAGAGAGTGAAGGTACCCTGGCTGGAATGGGACTAGAATTGCCCCTATATTCTATTTTGCCAGCTCTATTGTGTCAGTTTGGACCTTCAGCAGGGACGCAATAAGTGATATTGAGCATGCAAATAATGTTTTAACCTTGTACAGCTGTTTCTGCAATAAATAACCATGAGCTAAGAAAGGAAGGAATTTGATCCGTATGTTATTTCATTTTTCTCTGAATACACCCATGTTGATATTTAACCTTGTTTTTGACTTTCTGGTACCTAGAGTCCTTTAGTATTTGAATGCATTGGCTTATACTCAGGAGCACATTCAGTGCATAGTTCTTTCTGTACCACAGTGGTTTTCAGCCTATGGTAAGATGAACACACACTGATACCAGTTTCAGTTGACTCTGGCAGGCTAGACTATAAGCTTGGACAGCTTGGTAAAGGGTGTGGGTCCAGACATTGCTCTTGTGTCATCAGTATCCCCTGAGGGAGAAAGCAGACTGGCACAGGTAGCAGCTAGTGCTGCCATCAGGGTCATTCTCTGCCCCACAGCCCTGCTGTGCACCCAGAGTTGGAAGATGGGTTAACAGTGTATGAGAAAGAATGCTGTAAAGAAATACTTCTGAGCACATTTGAGCCAGCAGAATATATCAGTGCTCCCAGCTGGCCGTTAAACAGGACAGTTATCCCTGCAGCTTGCTTAGTCGAAGCTCCCTGCTTGGTTTCAGCTAAACCAAGCACCTGAGCCCTCTCCTCACACTGTTTACGGGCATGGATGGCCTAAAGCTGCAGGAGCTCATGAAGCTGTTTGGTAAGCACCAGGACTGGAGGGCAGCAGGGTTTGCTGTCCCAAAGGCTGGTCCCTCAGCCACCCAGTACATCCACTGTAGTCCTGTAGGCAAGCAGCCCCAACGTCTGAGTAGCTATTTTTGCCCTTTAAATGATGATTTTTTACAAAATAATATTAATCCATGGAAATGTAACTGTCTAGATTATGACCACAGTCTATCAGATGCTTTGTTGTTTAGATATCCAGGAGGAGAAAGCTTGTATTTTCTTGTGTATGTGTAGTTCTGAGTGTAATGTGCCATTAACATTTTTCTGTCTGTGTGTACAATTAGATACAAGCTTCTAGAAATATGCAATTTTTTATAAGAGCACTGTCCTGTTTTGGGGTACCTTTTATGATATTTACAGTCACTGGTTTGTTTGGGTCAGCCTGAAATCTTTCTGAAGAAACTCAATGTCTCTGAAAAGTTATGGGTCTATCAAAAATCAGCAGTTTAATTTTATAGGCACACCTGTGAATTTGTCTCTCTAAAACTTCTCTTAAGTCCTTAAAGGGTCATCCCAAACTCATGAGGGGGAAGCTTTGATTGCATTGTCTCAGTAAATTGCATGATATATAGACATACTGAACCTGGTGGGTGTTCGTTATTCCTGAAACCTGAACAAGGAACTTATAATTCCAAAAGGCACTGTATTTAAAATGAAAAGTTCCCCTTATTATAAAGGCACACATTATTTCTTTAATTTATTTTTTTTCTTACTGCTGTCATCTATTAGTAAGTCCCAACAGCTGCTATTAGGGTCATTGGTAGTTAAAAGTTTTCCTCACCTGAGAAAATGACAGTGAACTATACATTCTAGGACATGGATATTCTTCCCCACAACCCTTCTTAAACTGAAGTGAAAAATTTTTTACAGACTACATCAAATCAACTCATAGAAAGAGTAAACTCTACCTTCCTGAGGGCTATGCTAAAGGGAGCAGGACTTCAGAGCTGCCTTCTAGTGAAGCCTTACAGCTTGCTTTTAAAGAACATGAATTTGAGGTTATCTTTATTAAGTGTTGCATATAACAAGAGTATTTATTCCTGAGGTTTCACAAAAAATATTTTTATTTTTTTTTTAGTAAGGTAAGTGACATAATCCTTTGTCTTGAAAAAATTTGAGGTAGCTGTAGAACAGCATCTTTTAAAGATTGGGTTTAAAGCGATATTGTATGGTACCAAGTTTTTAAGTCTAGTTTTCTTAACAGTGGCCTGAGCCAAGTCACACTTTAAATTTATTTAAAAGTTTACTAGAAGGGAGAAAAGGAAGAAGAAAGCAGATGAAGAAAATGTATTGGTCAGCACAGGCAATCCCTAAAAATCTGGGGAGTTTGGCCATGATGTGACAGAGCTAGTTACTTGAGCACTGTTTAAATTCTGACTAAAACATTTTTGGTTTAGAGTAAAGTTCATGACTGTATGTCACTTTTTTTGTGCTCCTTTGTACCTAAATCAAAAGTACTTACAAGTTATGGCCAAGCCTCTTTATGAGGTACTGATAACCTGACTAAACAAAGGTACCTGAAATCTCTGGACAGTTTATTCTTGAGGACATTCAGTGCAATTTTGTGATTTTTGGCAATTTAGGAAAAGTTCAGTTGCCACTCTGTTGAAGTCAGTGTGAGCTCTGACATGTATTTCAGTAAGGCCAATATTTCTGAAAGTGTCCATTACCTGAGGAGCTCCCTCCTTATCGATGGTGGGTAGCCCTTGTGCTTATCTGAACCTGTTTGATGCTAATCTGACCTTGTTGAGGTATTTCTGTCCCTAAACATGAAGCATATTTAACTTGCTTTTTAAAAATATATATATATTTTTTTTTAATACTGAAAAAAGCTCAAGAGTTAAAGGGAGAGATTTGCTGTGATTAGATGTGCACCTTGAGGAAGTTTGAGTGCCAATCTACCTATGCATCTATGCTGGCTCAAGCTGAAGGAGTAACAGAGACCCTCAACAGGGCAATTTTATGCTGTAGGCAAACCCTATGCTTACAGAGCTTGGTCAGATACAGTTGCTTTTTAAAGCTGTTACTAGGCAGAATAATTTTGTCTTCAGTGACAAGATAGACAACTCATACCACAGCAGTTATACAATGAAAGGGCAGCGGATGCACCAAGGCATTTTGGTTATACTGGGAGGTGAATTAGCTGAGGTTGAATCGTCAGCGTCTAGTGTAGCACCCCTCTTGCTTACTTGCAAGCACCTGTGGCCCTTTGCATTTTACAGCAAGATAACCACCCCAAGTTTATCTCAGTTTAAATTTGAAAAGCAAACATCCTCTCCCCACCTAATCTAATACCTTTGTGGTAGAGAAGACAGTACCATTAGTCCTGAGAGACCTGTCAGTTTCCTGGCCTCAATACAAAATCCTCTTTATACTTTGTAATTGAATCTTGTCTCTAGGACAGGAAAAGTAAGGGAGGAGAGACTACATGACATTGGAAAAAGACAGAGGAAGTGTGAAGGGATGGAAGAGAGGATAGAAATACGGGAAACCTGATTAATATAAAATCACCATGGAAAGCCCTGAAGTATTCTGATTTCTAGTTTGTGTTATTTATACATCTTAACACTGTGTTCTGTTTGTTCTTTAGCTCTAGAAAATAATTGCTCCATATTTTGCAAGTGTTAATGGCTTTAATAGATTAAATCTGTGGTAATGTCTATGCAACCTAATAAAGCTGCATAGTTTGTAATGCAGTGCATTAGGTTTCTACTCTTACTGTGTTGGCAAGGGAGAATATGACAACAAGGGAAACAATTCTAAGAACATGCAAACAAAACCCAGGAAAGACTTGTGAGACTTCTGACTCAGAATAAAATGAATCTATAATGAAACTGTCTTCATAAAAGGGAGCCTTTATTTCTTCATTGAATGTTATTTTCTAGAAGTATTTGACAGTGTTGCTCATATCTTGGAATCTAGAGAACAAAGAGAAATGATTTTCATTTCTTTTCCACTAAAACGTTCCCTTGATGTTTGAGTTCAGTTTTGGTAATACTGTAATAGGTTGCACTTTCCATTTTAAAATCTGGAATCATATGTATAGTGAACCAAACATCACATATCCTCATGGTATTGGGCAGTAATAATATTCTTGAATCACAAGAGTGGAAACTGAGGCATTGAATGTGATTTCCTTAGTATTCCCCAATACATCTGAGGCAGAGTTGAGAGGATAGTTCAACAGATTTCTTCCCGGCTTTTTTTTTTCCTCCATGTGTACTGTGAAGCTGGATACCTGCTTGGCTTACTGGGATCCCCTTTGCCTGGGTAGATTTTTTTCCTTCCCCAAAAGAGCCTAGGATTGCAGAAACATGTCAGTGAAGAGTAGCAATGAAAAATATTTGTCCATGGGTTGTCACAGAGTGTGAGTAAAGACAAAGCATGACATGGAGATTAGGATTTTTGGAGATGTATGGGGGAGTCTTCCTTTGGCAGTATAGGAAAATACTTGAGCCAGACATTTAGTCTGAACCGACACTGTGGATTTTAATGTCTATGGATGCTAGTGTCTCTTGCTGTCCTTGCTGTGTCTGTGAAGAGGGAGGACTTCTTCTTGTCTTAGCTGCTCCTGTGCAGACCACGTGGAACAACCCCCCAAAAAAATGCTAGTTTGGGAGCACATGTGACTAAAGGAGGGAACATGGTCCAGTCAACAGACTCCTACAGAGGGAGCATCTTGTGGCAAAAAGTGTGGTTAGCTGGAAATAATAATGTTTTAACATGTTTAGTGTGTGTTTGTGGAACTTGTAGAGTTGAAAAATAATGTGAGTTGTTTTGTTTGTTGTTTTTTTTAAATAAAAATCTTATGTGTTATGTCTGAATTATTTTTTTTCACTTTATGTCTGTCTCCTGGGATTTTTTATTTTTATAAAAGCAGGATTTAGGCTTTTCCTTTGCAGAATTATGAGGAAGAGATACTAATCATCTTGTAGATGTACTTGCTACCTACCACGTATTTGCATACTGTAAGCTTCTTTCACTTCTAATTAAAAGCATTGTGATTGGTTTATAAAGCTGGTTTCCAAAAACTCTAGCACTGAGCTGGGGACAGAAACAAAAACTTCTGAAAACTTCACTTCAGTTGTTTATGTTATACAGTGCATTTGAAGAAGCTTTCTGAACTGATGATTCCTTGCCTGTAAATCTGTCCATCAAATTCCCTTTAAATGACCACTCCTAGGCACCAAGTATTGTGTGTAAATATGATGTTCCTTGTTTTTCTGCTGTATACCTATAAATGGCTACTGGCTATCTTTCTGAAAAGATGAGATAATTTTATATAAGGTCCAATACAGACAAGATGTGAGAGGTAAAATCATATGGTCTCTTGCACAGTTTCCTTTTGTATTACCTAACACGGTTATCTTAGCAGGAGGAATGGTTTTGGTCTTTTGTGTGTGGATAAATGTGATAAGATTGAAATATGAGTCTGTATCCACAATAATTTGAATGTATTGTCCTAAAATACTGCATCAGATTTAATAACATATAGAACTGTATGGACAAATGCCAATCTAATCATCTTCCATTAGCTTTACTCATAATGAAACCTCGAGCAGGCAGGGGTTTCCTTTCCTCAAACTTTGAGGGGATGTTTCCCTGGTTTTAGGAGGTTTTTGCCTACTATGATAATCATAAACTTTTATTGCAACAGATCAAGTCCAGCAAGGAACAATTATGTAGTTAGGTCAGAAGAAGGGTTTGTCTGTTGGTAGGTGTGGCTGACAGAGATTCATCTGCTGGTTACTGTCTCCATTTTGCTCTTTCAAAATAATGTTGGTGAAAAAAAGGAAGCTTTAGCACCACATAGGTAACACTCGCAGAATTGTTAATTTTAAAGGTTGCTCTTTGGCTGTCTACTAGGTGGTCTCTGTTCATCTCTGTTTTCGTGGTGCCATGGTATGGCTGCTTCCCAGCTGAAACAGGGGGTTACGTTCAGAGTGACCTGGACAAGCTTAAGAAGTGGGCCTGTGTGGACCTCATGAGGTTCAACAAGACCAAGTACAAGGCCCTGCAGGCTGGGGGATGAAGGGAATGAGAGCAGCCCTGTGGAGAAGGACTTGGAGGTACTGGTGGACGGAAAGATGGACATGAGCCAGCTATATACGCTCACAGGCCAGATGGCCAGTGGTATCCTGGGCTTCATCAAAAGCAGCGTGGCCAGGAAGTCAAGGGAGTTGATTTTCCCCCTCTACTCTGTCCTCATGAGAGCCCACCTGGAGTACTGTGTTTGGCTCTGGAGTCCTCAGCGCAAGAAAGACATGGACCTGTTGAAGCAAGTCCAGAGGAGGGCACAAAAATGATCAGAGCTGAACACCTCTCATATAAACAAAGGCTGACAGGGTTGGGTTTGTTCAGCCTGGAGAAGAGAAGGTGCCAGGGACACCTTACTGCAACCTCTCAGTACTTACAGGGGTCCTACAAGAATGATGGCGACAGTCATTTTAGCAGGGCCTGTAGCGACAGGACAATGAGTAGTGATTTTAAACTAAATGAAGGTAGATTTAGATAAAGAAGAAATTTTTTACAATGAGGGTGGAGAAACCCTTGAATGGGTTTCCTAGGGATATGGTCGTTGCCCCATCCCTAGAAACATTCAAGCTCAGGTTGGACAGAGGTGTGAACAACCTGACCTAATTAAAGATGTCTCTGCTTACTGCAGGGGGTTTGGACTAGATGGCCTTTAAAGTCCCTTCCAACCCAAACCATTCTATGATTATTGAGCTGGGGCTAACTAGTGATGTCAGTGCAGGTGTAAAATAGCAATGTTCATTCAGTGAAAAATGTGTCTTAAAATACACAGTATCTGTGTGTATACCTGCATTTCAGCTGAATTCTGGAAGTACTCTAATGCTCTTCCACTTGGTATGCTTAGATTCTTACAAGTCTCGAATTCAATAAAGTTCCCTTCAGCGGATTCCACTGTCTCTTTCCTACATCTTGTACAGCTTAATTCTTCTATTAATGAGAAAGAAGTCATTTAGCATTGTTAATTTTTTTGTCTTGTGACTCTTCAATTCATTGAATAATAAAATCCTTTTGTGCTCTTTACAGTTATTCTGGGTAATAATAGTCTTAATAGTTATTTGTAAAATATTTTTTTTTTTAATAAATCCTCACCTCTGCCCATTGTTTTTAATGCTTGGATGACATGAGTCACCAAGAAGACGTGAGTCACCATTGTCATGCTAATTTAATTTCTGATAACTTAACAAGGGCTTATGAACTTCTTAAGCTTTAATTACATTGTTGCAGGACAGACAGATACTGTAACTATATTTAAAAGTTTTATACTTACTCTCTCCTGCTTTTACCCTTGATGAAATCTCTCAAGTAGCTCAGCTGTTTGTGGGCCTAATATAAAACTGGAAAGTACACATGACTAGACACACTTTTTAAAATCATGGATACAGTACAGGTGGATATTCACACAATGATTTTAGTCTTGTTACAGCATGTCAGATGGTGAGTATAGCAGAGACAAAGCCTGAGACAGGGGACTGAATGACTTTGGGTATTGAATAGGGTCATGTAAGTACCACTGAAGTGTCCCAAGGAGCAGGGCTAACTAGAGGAAGATGGGTGGGTGCGGGACTAAGGTCTGTTTCCTCCTCTCATTTAGTTCACACTTCGGCATTCAGAAGTATTCATAAGGGGTTTTTTAAGGAAATTCTAGGTAATATACTAATCTTTGTCTGGTTGTGGATGGGAATATGTGACCAGGCACCAAGTCAATGCTACATGGGTCTGACCAAAAATTCTACCTCAGACTTCAGGTTCAATCAGAAACTCCAATCTGAGATTACATTCTAACTGGCCTGGGTTCTTGGAAAGCTTTGCAAGTGTGGTCGATTTAATAAGAAAACCTGGAATAGCTGTGTTTCTCTTGCTTTAGGATTTTGTTTTTGCACTTTCATGGTGTGATCATGTCCTTTGTTCTACACTTTAGACAAGTCTAAAATGTAAATAAGATGGCTTTTGGGGCCCTCCACATAACTTTGGTTGATCTTTCCCTTGAAGTAAGCAAGCCAGAAAAGTCCCGACATAGTTTCTCTTTCTGCTTCCTTCTTTTGTAAATAGTACATGATGGGAAGCAGTATATCAGGTTTACTTTCTCTTTCCAGTCATGCTCTACAGCTCAAGGCCTAAATATTGTGATTTGATTTGTTCTACCTCTGCCTTTCTCCTCTTTACACCATCCCTCAAGAAAATCTACCAAACAGCTCCTTCACTACGCTGGACCTCTGAAGTGTAGGTTGTCAGTTCTCAGGCAAGCCAGAAGTCACTCACAAACAAGGTGATATTGCCTTTATGTTATGTCACTTTGCTGCCATATTTCCACTGTCCAGCATTATCATGGAGATCCTAAGAGTACTACTAATGTGATGAAGAATTCTGTTCTGGCAAGAGTCCTCTAGAGCAAGCTGCTTAAGGATGAATTATGGAATAGTTGAAAATTAGCAAAAGATTGCATTATGTTTAGAGCTGAAGTGAAATCTGCATTTTCCCATCCTTTGGGAGAGGAAAAAATCTGTTCTAGGTCGAAGCAGATTTTTTTTAAATACTTGTGGAAAGAAAAATCTGAAAAAACAGGTCTGGAAACTTTGAAACAGAATTTTAGAATAGAATCCAAATCCTAGGCTAGGGTTTGGTTCAGCCAAGGTGTCTGAGCTGCCAGTTGTGTGATGGGCAGGACAGGAGTTCAAAGCTCCTGGGACTGCCATCTGCCCACTAAGGACTATTGGCTTTGTCTGGGATATCATGGCTGTGCATCTGAGAGCCTGAAAGACATCTTGCCTTGCTTCAGAAGGATTCAGCCAAATGGTCGTCGGAGGTCCTGGGTTGGCAGTTTGGCACTGAATCTGGCAGGTTCTTACTCTTCCATTGGTAAGTGGGTGGAATTGCTGCATTCCTGCAGATGTTTTGATTTACAGGGAATTAGTGGTTTTCAGCAACAGCAAAATACAGTATTGAAATACGTCTTCCACTTATAATTAAGATATCCTGAGCCACAGAAATGTAAGCCACATATCTAAAGTGCTGTTATATTCAAGTAATGAAGGGAATTTATACTAATTGCCTCTCTGCTTTCCACTCCGTTTTCTTTTTACCACTGTAATAAATACTGTCTATGCAAAGATATATTTTGCTGTACCTTCTGAAAAGAGAGGTAATTACTAAAAGCTGCTTCTCTGCTGTTTGCAAAACTTTGACATCATACAGACCTATAAGACCTCAACATATCTTTTGTCTCAGGTGCAAAATGAATCCTATTTGGTGATTGACCTTCGTAGGAACAGAAGCTTCTCTGGAAAGACATCAGATCTATTGGTTCCCAGCCACTGCTAGGTAAAAATCATTATCCAAGCATAAAAGGGAAAAATTGTTGCATTAGTTACTCAGCAAAATGAGCATATTTCTTAGAAAAAGTCCCTAAAATAATATGAACCAACCTGGATATCATAGGTGATAGCATCTCTGAGCCTTTGAGAGAACTATAGCTAAAAATTGATAAGACTTGGGGAGGTGAGCAGTATAAGTAAAAAGCAATTTAGAGTTTAGACTTCATTTGCTATCTGCTTGATCTGAGAAGCAGAGCATTTGGTGCAGGGTCAGAAATTCGCTGCCTTGGTAGGCAAGTTGTTGCTTTCTCATTTCATGTACAAACAGAGACAGCATGTCCTCAGTCTGCATAACAGAGTAATTCCATTAATCATTTTGATTCTCCATTAATAGAGCAACTGATGACTGGCTAGCAGAGCCTCATGCTACAATTGGATCTTTGAGGTCAGAGCAGAAGTGGCATGTGATGGCCAGATTCTCCTTGGGTAAATCTGGCTGAAGTAGTGGGACCTTAGACTAGTCCTTTAAACACTTCATTTAGATGACATACATTGCTTGATATCACTGAATTGAGCTGTGATTTTACAACTTCTTACAGCATTAGACTGAGATGAGACTTGTCAGCCTTGGCATTGTGTCCCTTTCGCTAATCCTAGAATCTTCTGTTGGAAAACAGCTTTAAGTTCATTGAGTACAACCATTAACCTAACACTGCCAATCCCACCACTAAACCATGTCCCTAACACCTCATGTACATGTGTTTTAAATACCTCCAGGGATGGTGACTCCACCACCAATCTGGGCAGCCTGTTCCACTGCTTAACAACCTTTTCAGTGAAGAAGTTTTTCCCAATGTCCAACCTAAACAGTACTATGCTGTAAAGGAGTGCAGTGGCCCAGTTGAGTTGCTATAAGGCAGGAAGAGACATCAATGAGCCAAGGCTCTCCCTACCTGTAAAAGGAGATAAGAATGGTTTCTCTTCACTCAGAAATGCAGATTGCATGTGTGGCAGCCTTTGGAGTCAAGAGACTTCTTGTCCCACCTTTCTCACCATAAGAGTTCTTAATGAGTATGCCCACATCTGTCTCAGCATCTTCAAAGTAATGTTGAAATCCTCTGAATATAGCCGATAATTATATTCTATTATCACAGTCTATGCTTATTTCTTGATCCCTGCAAAACAGCTGAAAGGAAAAATATTTTCCTACACTTTTAGAAGAAAACTATTACAGTTAATGATATTTGTGAGACTAAAATAAGAAATAGTATTTTGAGAAATGTTTGTAATTAACTCTCACTTTTTCTCTCCTTACTAACATTCTCCACCCCTCCAACACATACACCTACACATGTAGCCAGCTCATATGAAATTAGTCCTCTGGTGAAATGTAATATAAAGTATGATATAGAACATGAATCTAGTAAGACTGTACTTGGCAATCCAATTCTGAGTTGTTTGTTTCTTATCCTTTATTGCTCCATTTTGTCCTTATCAAAACTCCAATATGTTGCCTGTATTGCTTTATATTCCCCAAGTTTGCTCTCTAATGGCTGAGTATTCCCAGCAGTTACTGCCTCTCATTTCTGTTCCTTTCATTCAGAAAGTTCACGGTTTAGGTAGGCTGTGAAAGCTGCACCATTTATAGTCCTTCAACTTCTTGATTGCTGTAATCATCTACTGGATAGTTTTGCAATATCAGGACTAGCATAAAGTCATCCCATGAGGATCAGACAGAGATGATTTCTTTAAATTCAAGTTGGATAAAATCCTCTGGCCATCACCTCTTCTAGGAGAGTGAATGTGAAAGGTTAGCTTCTATTGGATAGTGAGTCATTAAAATTAATCCTTTGTCATTTTGTGTAATTTTACATTTTGTGCCTTTTTTATTTTTTTGTCTGCTCATTCAGGTGGTGATCTAAGAAATACAGTGTTACTTAGTTTCAAAGGTACAGCATATGATGTTGGGAATTCACATATGAGATTGCTAGCACACTGACAATAATCCTTTGTAGACAAGTTTAGAGGGAAAACCTATTTTTAATTAAAATTAATTATCATGAAATTGGAGGTTTTGATCATTTATTGTCCACAAAATGACTGGAAATTTTGAAACTTCGGGTTTCGAACAAAAGCTCTGTCCACTGTCATTCAGTAGGCATGTCTCCATGAATTACTTGATGTTCCAGTCTCTCAATTTGCACTGTGTGAAATCAGTAAATATTGTGGAAAAGAAGCAGAAGATAAATGCTAAAAGTGTGCTTTTATTGAAAATTTGAGACAATAGATCTTTACATTAAATCAATACAGCTCAAGGGATTGAGGATTTCCTGGAATTACACTTAGGTGGCTGCATCCATGTCAGTGCTGTGCTTGCTCATATATGCAGGAGACTTGAGATTTCTGGAGCTTTTACTATCACTGTTGTTAATGAGCTGAGCTCTTCTGAGGTGGCTTCTCTCTCTGGCCCTGATGGAGGATTAGGGGAGGAACTGAAGCTGATGGCTTTTCAATATGCTCATTTCCTTCTGCTCTGAAGTGTGATTATGCAAATGGCATGTTCACACCATGTGATCTGACCTGTGTACATTAAAAATGCTACGATGTACAAGCCAAGGGATTTTTTTATTATTATTATCATATTTTTTTTAATAGAAGCCGAGTCCCTGTATAAGTCCTCTTTGACAAGCTGCTCAGCAGAGAGCTTGCTTAGAAAGACACAGACCAAGACTGACTTAATGCTGGGCAGGAGAATTAGCAAAGACACCTGAAACTCATCTTCAAAAACAAGGTTCAGGTTGACTCAGGCTTGTGTTTGGATGAGTATGCACACTCTCTCTCAATCATGGCTGCTTTTTTAATTTATTTTTTTTAAGTTTTTTTAGACCTTGTTTTTTTGATGCTGCTCTCTGTGGAGCAGTTCCATTATCATTGCCTGTGACTAATTACTGTTCCCTTGCAGTCATCAGCACACATTTTTTTCTAAAATTTTGGGAATGTATCTTGCATTTCAGCAATCAAGGCCTTTTGGGTTACCAACCTCATCTGTGCCCTTAGCATACACGTTGAGCTGAGAAGTCATGACTTTTTTTCGGAGTTTTCTTTTTTCTGTGCTTCATGGTTTGATGGGTATTCATTTCCTGTTTTCAGCTTTTCTCCCTTAGAGCTTAAAATCTTACTAGAAAAGAAACAATCAGATGCAAGATGTTTGTGCAAGTTCTCAGTTGCAGCTGTGATTAGAGCACTAGATTAATGATACAACCCTGAGAGCTGGCAATGCCACAGGAGTACATCCATACATCCCTTCAACAGGTCTAGTCAGGGGACTAGAAGAAAGTGTGGGGATGGTACCAGCAAGAATGACACATGTCATTACATTAATAGAGTATGACTTTGAAGCTGGCTCTGAGGGTCAACAGCTTCTGCTATGAAGAGATAGCTCGAGACTTGGAGACTTCTGTCCAGGGATTTGAAGTCCTCGGTGGGATCTTTGTAGTCATCTCCTGCATAATGCAACTCATGCTGGAAATAATTTCCATTTGAACAGATGGTTTCTAGGATGATGAAGGTTTGGAGAGGGATAGCAGGAC
Organism: Chloroceryle amazona; assembly: GCA_027560015.1. Classification (NCBI taxonomy): domain Eukaryota; kingdom Metazoa; phylum Chordata; class Aves; order Coraciiformes; family Cerylidae; genus Chloroceryle; species Chloroceryle amazona. The sequence continues at coordinate 28,038 of JANHFX010012597.1, read as the reverse complement.
TTCTGAAAGGAGGTGACAGCAAAATACAAAACAGTAGGAAGTTCTCCTGAATTTCAAGAGCTTTGGGAAACTAAGGTTGCAGCTCTTCTCTTACACCCCACCTCTCCCAACGACTGCCTCACTATTTTCCTTTCCCTGAAGGCACTGATCCCCACTGCCTCTTTTGTCTGGTGCAGTTTCCTATCAGAAGTCAGGAGCAGACACGTCTTTCTCTACACTCCACACCACCCAGCTCTGCTTCCCACTGGTGTAGCTGCCAGGCCAGAAAGAGGCTGGGGTGCAGGGTTGGGTCCTGTTGCACTTTGGTGAGGAGTAGAGCTGGGATGTGGGCAGTAAGCAGAGACCTCATTTGCATTCCTGATGGCAGGTTTTGCCCCTATGCATGTGACAATATTTTTCTTGGTAGCGGGGGCTCTGCAGACGCGTGGTAGCTATTCAGTCTGGGATGAGTATTTCTTATCTCCTCAGATACAAAATAGTCAGGTTACTGCTCACTGTAGGGTCCTGATCTGTGCAGCTAACTGCTCTGCTGATGGCTTGCTCTGGGTTTATTTGTTTATGTTGTTGTTGCCAGTATTTTAATATTAATGTTATTTATTAAGGAAAACAGAAGTGTCAAAAATCACCTGGGTCACCAAGTCTAGTCCCTCCCGACTGCAAGCAGACAGAGAAGAGCTGTTGGTCCAGAGAGCATCTGCTTCTCCAGCAAGAACAAAGGTCTTTTTTACTGTGGCAGGCTCTTACAAGCTGCACCTCTGCAAGTGTCCACTGAAGACTTGCTGCTTGGAGAAGGTAAATCCAAGATAACAGCATAGTTTCTGTGGGAGCATGACTCCACTTAGGATGGCACTTTCCCTGTGACGTTGAGATGTTAACAGAAATAGAAGCAGACTGCCTCCATGCACCTCATGGTAAAGAACTTCATAACAGTGACATGAGTAACCCTGTGAGTATGCTGCAACAGTGACAAGAAGCTGGAGATAGTGGTGTACATGGTTCCCTCATTATGTATTCTAGATACAGAAGGTAACAGAACATGAGTCTAAAAGTACATGATTTAAATAAGACCCAAACTATTCTACACCACTCTGACATATCTCTTGGGAATATGTATTAGAATTAATAAAGAGGAAATTTTAAAGATCCTGCGAGTATTTATTAGTTATGGTTTTAGTAATTGCAGTGATCAAGAGGTCCCAATTTATCTTGGCCTAATCTATGACTACACACATGCACGTGCTAAAAAAATTTCCTCTCACCACAGCCTCAAATTATAGCATGACCCAATGATATCTCTATTTTGAGGGTCAGCCACTGATATTTGAGGGTCAACATTAGGGACAGCTGTGGTCCTCTTCTTCAAATAGTAGACATGATTATACCCTTTGGGGCATTATGATGCTCTTCAGATGGTGGTCTAAGTGCATGTTAGAAGCCAGGACAGAGGAGGATTCTGGATCCTTCAGGTATCCATGCCACAGAAGAACCCTCAGAAATGACAGAGAAAGACACAGAGGAAAATTTTGGGCACAACTACTTTGTAAAACCCTGAAAAGGCCAAGAGAGAGAGTGTTTTTAGATTATGTACTGATAGAAACATGCAAATGATCTGTTGTGTGACACCCAGCAAAAAGGACTTGGTGTTCCTTGTCAGAGAGCAGGGTTTCTATAACAGATACTAGGCTCTGCTGCCATGTATTTTCTCCTGACAGAAAAATTTGCAAGATCCCAAATTTTTGGGGAACTATTGAGTTCAGAGAGAGTAGCAACACAGCTGAAAGTGTTATGTAAACAACATATGTTAGATGTCTGACGTGTGGAGCTGGTTTGCTCCACACAGAGCACAAAAACCTACATAGAACATAGAAGCCCAATCTCTCATTTTAACAGTGTGAAAGAGCACTAAAAAGTGGAAAGGTGAATCTCTATTTAATTTTATTGTAAGATGATTTTTTTTCTAGATGTTTGCATAAGGGAAGACAGTATGTGAGTTGGATTTCAATGAAAAGACACAGTCAGAACACAGGCTCAATAATTACACTTAGATTCCTCTAAAATGACTATTGCCATTTAAAATGTAGTCATCAGGTCTAAGTCAGCTGTCTAGGCACCCTCCATAGCTAAAAGAGGGGTATCTCCTGAGGGCAGTTCAGTCCTTTTTAGAAGGACTTCTGAAATAGGCAGAATGATTTCACATTCAAAGGTGATTTGCTCTTTCTTCATTACAGAGAATGCTTTAGATTACTTGTATATTATTCTTATGTGCTTTACCCTTTATAAAACCAGAATTAGCTGAGAGGAATATTGTCTGAACTGTCCAAGAAGTCTGTATTTAGGAAGGTATCTGGGCTGGCCATGTTGCTGCTTGTTGAGCTGTTGTTTGAAACCCTTCTGCAGCCTGGGCAGAGTCCTTCATTTTCATGCATCCAACAACAAATTACTGCAACAACATTAAAAAACCCTCTGCAAACCATTATTTTTCTCAGTCTTGACTTGTGTGTTCTCAATCGATTGCAGTTTCTGCTTTGTCTCCAGATTCATATTCAAGAGCTGTCATATTTGCTGGTTTTCTTATGATTTGTGCTGCTGGTGCTCTGACAACTGAATGCTGCCTTGGTGGTGGCATTACTGAAGGGCATTTGTGCTGTGCCTACAATGACAGGGCCTGACATTCAAAGCTTGGCTTCATCCAGTTGCTTGAGGGGGGTGGAGAGTGAATTCTTGCCTGTGAGCTGCAGCCTTGATGCCAAATCTTTTAAGGAAGCCTGTATCTTGGAGGTGAGACCTCCCCTTTTCCCTGCTCATTAGGTGGTAGGATCTGCTACAGTGGTTCGACTTTTACAATGCCACAGGCAAGAGCTGCTGCTGCTTTTTGCATTTTTACCTGGATCATTTGCATTCTCCTTCTCTGTATTTGAGACTCGGATTAGGTATCAGATTTAAGAGGAGGCTGTAAGACACAGATGCTGACTGCTTTCTAAATCAACCCTTAGAAATTTCTCTTAGATTAATTTCTCTTATTTATAATATATATTTATGAAAGCATTGTGTTTCTACAAGCATTAACATTTTTACCAAATTACAGTAAGTGAGTCAAAATGGATCATTCTTTGTGTTTGTGTGCATTTATTGTTAAACCTGCCTGCATTTTTTGATTACTCAATATTTTCTCTGCTTTTTTTTTTCTTCACAGAATTGATCTTAGTGCCCTAATTCTGATACCTAGCACTTGTGCTGCAGAGGAGAGACAGAAATAGAATGTCAGATCCCTGATTGGTTGAGAAGGCATTTGTTTCCTTGCAGTGACAAAGAGGGTAACAGCTACTCAAATGGTGGTGAGAGAGTGAGCAGACACATGAGGGAAAACCCAAGCTGGCTGTCATTGCAAAGACACTGTGATGGTAGAAACCTTATTCACCGGAGCAGTATAAAGGCCTAGAAAATGGGTCAAAAATTCATGCATTCCCTCCACCCAAGTAAAAATCCTGTATAAGTGTGTGGATTCAGATGAAAACATGATCTGACCTCAGACTCTTGTGACTCCAGGTCTCCTCAGTGAGCTAGCATGCTGCCTTGCTTCCTCCCTTTGCTACTTCCTTGCCCTCCTAGGGGGAGAAAAAAGGATTTGCTTCTTTTCAAGTTTCCCACACTCTGTTTCCACTGGCCAGTTAATTCTTCAGTAATTCCCAATTTCTGCTTGCCTGATTACCCCTTTTAGCAACCCATAGAGGTATGCATTTTTCTTTTCTTCTGAGACAACATAATTTCAGACTGTAAGTAACACTTCCATACAACTTTTCAGAACTGTACTCTTAATCACTTTATCATTATGGGCTCAAAGACAAAATGAGAGTCTTCTGAGTACTCCCTCTCCTGTTGTATTAGCATTTTTAGCATATCAGTACACTTGAAGTCTGCAAATGGCCTCACAGCTTATGGATGTCTTTCAAATATCCACAAATAAAAGAAACTTCTGAAGGTGATGTATTTGAGCTGCTCGATGAGTTGAGGATTTGTTTTGTGTACGCTGATCTGTGGTGGGTTCTGTCTTGAGACTGCTTTTGTAGGCTTCAACTAAACCCTGCACAGTTCCACTCACCATACCTCACATACCCTAGCTCAGTAATCTAGAGTCCTATTCAGAACGTGTTGTGAGGACCATGCTCTTCAGCAGGCCTTCCTCCATGCTGTGTGACAAAGTCTGGGAACAAAGGGCATGGGTTAAAATGCAACTAATTACAATGTAAATACAATGGGAATGTTGAGATACCTACAAAAGGTGTCAGAGAGGAAATGGTCTAAGTTCTCAGATCACACCAGCACCTTTACATGTCCAACCAAAGGTGGCTGGCATTAGGACAGGGTTTACTTGCATTTCTTGCATTACAGTAATGCCTGGAGGTCCCAGTCAGGAAACAGTGCACCACCATGCAAGTCAGTATCAGCCACCCAGATCACCCCACACAGAGAAAGGAATAGGCGCTGGTTTCATCCACATAAAAAGATTTTTGTAAGAATTTCCCACACTGTAATCACATAGGGCTAACCAAAGTATTCATACAGCTGTCTGAAGTAGTTTGAGCTCCCTGCAGACCAGGTCCAGGTGGAGGCACTGTTATTAGTGCCTATTGGACATCAGCAGACAGCTTTCCTGAAGGAAAAACAATGGCTTTCAAAATGCTGCCATACCTAAATTTACTCAAACTTGTGTCATGAAAGAAATTTGGGCACAATGTCCTGTTTCAGCCTTTGTGAGTTGGGGGAGCTGAATCATGGGTAAAATGTACTAGCAAGAAGTCACACAGAATCGAGGTAATACAGTATTTGCTAAGTGGTGCTTGCATGGCTTTCTTGGGTAGTATGCTTGTAAAAAAGTTTACAGCCCCAGTGATGTTTCAGAGTAGTCTGGTGCCACTGTCTGAAAGACCACTGGTATCTTGCCTGAGAAGCAGAATTTCTGTGTTGTATTTATCTTCCCCTTGTTGATAAGCAAGCATAGATATTTGAATCTTGCCTGTATCCTTGTGGTTTTCTCATGGCCGTACACTCATGTAGAGAGCAAAATGTCTAACAGATTATTTGTTCCACTGTCAGATAACAAGTGAGGGCTGGGTGTACATAAGGAAATGGGGCTGGGGTCAGCTTGAACTGAAGTTCGCACTTGTTAAGTCCCTGAATTAGGAGAAACCAAAAACACTTCAATTTTTTAAAGTTTTCTTGGCTATAAAACAGGGAGAAGATGGATCTGTCCTTATAAAACTTGGTACTAAGTACTGCTAGAAAGTATCTTGTTATGGAAGTCTTTTTTCACTCTTGGCACTAACTGATTTTTCCTTATTTCTCTTTCTTAAAGCAATTTCATGCCTTGATAAAATATAGTCATTTTTATATGTTGTATGTAGTAGAGTAGCCACTTTAGAGCAGACCAAATATATTTTGTTCCTACCCTGTCCTCACTGCAATACAAAATAGCACAAGTAATTAGTCCACAGTATGGATGAATTGATTAGATTTTCAGCTTTGAGAACAGATACATTTTTAAAATGAGAGTCTCTGGAGTGATATCTCCCTCCCTAGTACAGAAGTTGACTAGAACTCACAACAGTCTTTAGTTTACTGTGCAATTTAACCAAGTCATTTAAACTCTCTGGCCTTGATTTATCATGTCCTCTGTTCCACCTGAGCAAAATAGAGCTGTGCAGAACTGGGGTTCAGCATACAGTGAGTATGTAGCAACTTTTCTTGATAGAAGGGGTATTCTGGGTTGGGCAGGGTTGCAGGAGAGGGGCTAGTCATCAGGACCCGTGTGGTGCTGATTCTGCACTCCCCACTGTCTTTCCGTGGTGGCTGCTGATACAAGGGGGTGTTGCAGGGCAGCATGAAGAGACATGGGCAGCCTGGGGAGACCCAGGCTAGCTTCTCCCTGTTCCAGCTCTGTGGTGAGCATAAGACGGAATGAACTTGACAGACGCACTCTGTGGCTTATGTGATGCCTCAGTAATTAAAGAACTTTGGGTAAAAGGTGTAATTACATCATGGCATTATTCTGTAACTTAAAAATGGTTAAAGCCCTGCTTAAAACCAAATTTCATTAACTTTGTTTTAAACAAAGATTATCACAAACCCTTTCTCCAGCTGAAGCTTTATCTATACAGTTTCACTCCGGGTCATGCATTTACATGGCAGAATTTTACACACTCCTGACATTTGCGGTTTGCAATGGAAAAACTGGCAGACTTGGTTATATCAACATTAACAGACATTCAGGATAACTGAAAATACTAGCCCTTGCCAAAAATTGAATCATAAGAGTTTAATTGATTTTTTGCTTCAGGTCCTTTCACTTTAGCAACAGAGATTGCTTCTGAATTTGTAACTGGGCCATACATGTCTAAGACTTCCCTCTCTTGCATCTTCTACTCATGATCTTTGGGGTGAGAACACAGCCCTCCAATTTAAAAGCTGCAGTACTTCTGCCCAATTTCCCTGCATGCCCACGTGTATGTGATCAATGGCTGGGGACACTTTAGAACAGCCCATTTCTCAGGTCAGGCAGTATGATGCCCTTTGAAAATCCCTATGTCAGGGAAGAAAAGTAGAGGGGAGGCGGGAGGGATACTCACATTTCACAAAGTCCACAAACTGCAGCCAGACTCAAAAGCGCTTAAGCACAGCCTGACTGCAACAGGAATTCAATATTCCATTTTCCAGAGTGAATGACGCTTGTCAAAGAAGATGCGTTGAAAAGACAAACCTTCTCTCCTGTCCCCTTCACTTCCAGACTTGAAGGAAAAAGTATGAAAGATAACTGTGCTACAGGAACAGCCAATCCCCACTTCTGCGGGGAAAATCCTTTCCTTTTTTTCTGTCAACCTTCCTTTTTTTATATATCAAAATACTAGGTTTTATTTTTAAAAAGAGGAATGCTTAACTTTACTTGTACTGCAAAAGTGGCTTCAAAAAGAATAGTACAAATTCAGTGTAGAAAAATCCATCAGGAACTCCAAAGCAGCTCTAAACAAAGCTGCAAGAGTTTCTCCAGAGAAACACTGGGAGCATATAGCACAGAAGTGCAACTGTGTGCCTGCTTCTGTGCTTCCAACCACGTGGTGACACTTATATTCAGCCTCAGGCAGATGCTGATGATGATGTCAGAGACTGGCAAGGCCCGTCCTCTTCAGTATGACAGAGGACAGGCATCATGTTGACGTACCCTGGTAAATATGGAAAAAGATGTCATTCCCTGCTGCAAGGAAGGGAAAGGTCCATCATGTCACTGTCCTGCCCATGTTAAGGGGGATGGAGCACCTCTCCTACGAGGACAGTCTGAGGAAGCTGGGATTGTTCAGCCTGGAGAAGAGAAAGCTCCAGGGAGACCTAATAGCAACCTTCCAGTACCTGAAGTTATCTTACAAAAAGACTGGAGAGGCCCTGTTTACAAAGGCCTGGAGTGAAAGGATGAGGGGCAATGATTTTAAATTAGAAAGGAGTGCATTTAGATTAGAAATAAGGAGGAAGTTCTTTACAGTGAGAGTGGTGGAGCACTGGAAGAGGTTGCCCAGGGAGGTGGTTGAGGCCCCATCCCTGGAGACATTCAAGGTGGGGCTTGACAGAACTCTGAGCAACCTGCTCTAGTTGAGGATGTCCCTACTCTCAGCAGGGGGGTTGGACTAGATGACCTCTAGAGGTCCCTTCCAACCCAGATTTCTATGTTTCTATGTTGTCTGTCCCCAGGGATTCATCCTGCACACTTAGCTTTTGGGACCTGACCTTTCCTAGGAACATCTACTCTCCCTGCAGAGCAGCTACTGCCCAGGGATGCCATTTGTGGCTGTGGCCACTTCTGTGGCCACTTGAAGTGGATGTTTTCATCATGTCTACAAGAGAGTGCAGAGTATTGAAAATGCTTTTGTGCAGGGAGTCAGATATCCAGGCCTCAAGAGGACCCTTAGAGAGGTTTATGTTCAATACACCAATGGTGAAAATACGAAAGTGTAATACTGCATCAGATCAAATAGTTGTAATTATAGCAAGCATATTTGACAAAACCCATTGTCATTTATCTCTCCGGGGACACCAAATTTTTTGTTTGAGCCCTATTACTGGTGAAGTATGAGTTCTAAAATTATAATAATTAAAATGATGATTATAAAGTGCCAGGGATTGTAATTTTCTTTATAGCTGGGAACAGTCTGTTCATTACTGAAACAAAGATTTGGCTTTAAATTCGCATAATTTTAAAAGACAGTGAGAGGAGGAGCATGTTGATGTTAATGCAGCAAGTATGTCTGAGTGCTGAGGTCCCTTCTCACACTGCAGACTGGATCCTTTTTTTTTCTTCCATCAGATGTGAAGAAGGGAGGTGGTGAGGCACAGTTCTGGACAATGGGCTGGAAATGTGTCACTGTTTGACTTTCTGGAGCCTGCTGGTGATTTCTGCTGCTTCGCAAACACCTGAAAGTGTTGCTGCAGTGTGCTGCTGGGATGTGGGTCCAGACAATATTTTATTCCTATTTTCTCGAAAGAGAAGACAGGATAAAAAATCAAAGAAAACTGCTGGAGGCATCAGCAATTGAAGCACAGGAGCCCCTTAATATCAAATGAACCTTCAGCTCATCTTTTTACACTGTATATCTGGTGCTGGAGCTGCTTCTTGTTGTGAAGTCCCAGCTCTGTCTCATGGTAGAAGGTGGAGTGTTCCTTACCAGGGCAGTAGTCTCTGCCAAACGTGGTAACATATCTCAAAGAGTTTCTTTGAGCTTAGTGGGTTGCCAGGACTAGACCGAGCAGTTCAATTGAATGAATGTCTTGAACACCTGAGATGCAAAATACTTCGTATTTGGAGATTGGCTCAACTTTTGTGATGAAATGACCCCAAAATGTCAGCTATATCTGTTCTGTGTCAGAAATAAATGAAATCTAAGATAAGTGTTAACATTGGGCACCCCTCCAAAGCTTTGGGGGAGAGAGGAGGAAATCTATACCATAGATTTCAAAGAGCCCATATGTCTGATATAGGACTCACTGCCTGTCCTTTGCTGGATCAGGCCCACCTCTATGAAGAAGAGGTTGGATAGCAGTTCAGGGATGGAGGGAAAGGCGAGAAGAAAGGAAAGGGAATCAGAGAAACACTGATAAATTCTATTGAGTGAATAACACAATGCATGTAGCAGCACAATGGCCTTTTCTGCAAGCAGATTATCCCAGCAAGAGTCTCTGCTATATTAAAATGAAAGGGGAAAATAGAGTACTAAAGAAAAGCAAAGGCGGGCTGCACAGCAGCAATCAATGCTGCCCTTTGTGCTGCCTGACATTTGAGGGACTTGTTATCAACAATTGCTGGCTGCTTTATCTAAATGTATCTCCCCAGCTGCCAGGCACAGTGCTGATAGGCGGCGAGATGTGCCGATGGCCCTGGCTGATACCGTGACCACCCAATTCACCTGCTCGCCTTGCTGTCAGGGGCCAGACAACTTCTGTCACTCCACTGCTCACGTGCTTGTACCTACCTCCTAAAGGGGGGAGAGAGGACATTTCCCCCCCCACTCCTCCCTTTCCCTATCAGCCACTTCTTTGGCTTTTTAAAGAAAGAAGGAAGGAAAATAAAGACCAAAAAGGTCCAAATTAAAGAGTCAAGAAACTTGAAATAAGGGAGACATATGCTGAGGAAAGGAAAATTTACAATGTTTTTTGTTTGTCCTGCAACAGCTCTGTCTTCTGCTGCTCTGGCAGAAATTGCCTTATGTGCTCTTGCCTTCTCTCTCCTGCTTTACTGCAAAAGAGTGATAAGAACAATCAACCGCTTGGCTGCTATGTTGTCTCTTAGTGTGGAAAGTGCCTATTTCTATTATCTTCTGTCTATTTATACAACATATGTACTCGTGTATATGTAATGCAGGGAGCTATGTGCACGTTTTCATGTAATTAATATTAATTTTTATGACTAGAAGATGAGGGATGGGTATAAAAGAAAGGTTAACTTGTAGCGTCTCCTAAATCCTAGAAGGTGTGTGAATTTTGTGGAGGGTTTTTGTGTTGTTTGTTTTTAACAATAAAAAAAGAAGTGTAGTGCTGTCCAGTTTCATCCAGAGTATAGCTGCTTTTAGGTGTGCATGCTGCCTAAAGGCAGTTTAATTTTTGCTAAAAAGTAGCCAGTTATTGACAGGTTTTAAAGTACAAAAGCTATGGATTGGTGCCGCCTCTTATTTCAAGAGACAGACGAAATTGTTACCTTTGCTGCTAAAAAGGTTTTGAGAGCTGCATGGAAATGTCAGCTCATAGGCTTACATGTGTATTTATTCTTGGTTGGTGCTAATGAAGCTGCTAAAAATGCAATATGGCTCACTTGAAAGATTTTCCTAAAAATGAGCATTTCCTGCTGTCTGTGACTTCTTCTGAAAAAACATTTGAAAAAAAAAGCAATACATAAGTGCAGTAATACAGAGGCCATTGTATTAATTAATACACTTTTAATGATTCTTTTCCAAAATCTGAAAGTAATCAGAGCTCTCAAAAAAAGGATGATTCCAGGAGCATAGAATAGATTATCTGTCTCATATTCAGCAGTCTTATGTTAGTTTGTATATTTAGCATACATTTATCAGTTACAAACCCAGTTTTAAAGCTTGTGCAATTTAATTATTCTTGGTAGTGTATTTTGAGGAAATTCAGGTCTATCTGAAACACCACTTACACCACTTCTTTTTTTTTTTTTTTGATCATCACTGTCTCAAAGAAAGACTTCTGTCACCATTGTCCTTGAATTTCTTCTGCAGTGAGTTACATCAAAAGATACAATGAGGAGAAAGCAAGCATACAGGAGGGGTGTTGCAGACCATAAAACCCCTATGGACCAAAATCAGGTACAAATATATACCTGTTTAACAGAAGAATAGCAAAATATTAATAAAACACAAGATTTGCTTTTCAAAAATGAGAGAATGCATTAGCGCATCAAGTGTCTGGGCTGAGCGTGGATGCTGGCATGTGGTCTTTGATAAAGCTGTGGCTGAGAAAGCAGCACGTTAAAGAGTCCAGCCCTGACCTGTGAATTGGATAAGCTCACTCCCCTCTACAGCTCTCAGTTTTGTCTGGGTCATGGAGTTCTTTGTGGGGCCAACGCTGTTCTTCAGTAAGAGAAATGGGAACAATTTCATTATGCAGTGTGGAGTGATGCTGAACGGAGGCTGTTCTGCTTAGATTCATAAGTCATCCAAAATATGACAGAAGCACTTTTAATTAATAAATGCTGGCCAGCACTGAGTCCATTTGCCTTGCTGCCTGACCACACTGAACAAGGGGAGAACATCCCACACCCCCTGTTACTCCTCAGCCCATTGCAGGTGCAGGCAGCACAGCTCATAGAGCACAAGCTCAGACATACACATAGTATAACCTTCCTGAGCATTTCTCTTTCTGTGACATTAGGAAGCCAATTCCTCCCAAGAGTATGTTTATATCAATCTAAAATTCATTTCAGATGAAATATTTATGATTTGGGGGGGGGGGGGGTGGGGGGGGGGGGGGGG